>JBBPCS010004446.1:0-11323 GCA_037974645.1 Hollardia meadi | reverse complement strand
TTTCAACTGATTGACATCAATCAGTGGACAACTGTTAATTTTCGGGGATGTTAATTAACTCCTTGGATTGTAATTACGACGGTTTCAGTCGGTTTCAGTGGATTAGTGGTTGGCGAGTGCATTTGTGGACTAGCCTACAGTCGGTCAACAATTGTTTGCCACCCTCACTCCCTCTGTTTGATTATAGTTGCCGTATTCCCTTTCTTTTTTATGAGGTGCATGACCTCGTCATACGCCTCCATCATAAGCTCTTGCTCAGCTTGTGAGAAGTATGCCGCATGCGTCGTCGTCGCCATGGTGAATTTGGGATCTGCATCAGTGAATCAGTGATCAACCCTGGGGTCTATTTCAGGAAGCTGTGTGCGTGCCTTTGTGCAACCAATTAAGCCAGGCTGCTCTCGTTGGGATCCAGAAGTCGAATCCAGCCTTGTCATTTATCCTGGATATCTGGATTCTACTTTTGTGCAACGGGCCCCTGGACAAGTTAGGGGGAACTGGATTCTGCTGCTGAGTATGCATGGAACAGTGCTGAGGTACACAGTGTGTGGGCTGCTGGCCCCCATTTTGAGCTTATAAAGCAGGTTGTTCTGCTGTTTCTTTCAGATGTTCTGTAAAGGGTCACTCCCAGATAGATTGAGTTAGGGGCATAAAGCCATTCTTTTGTAACAAATCAAAATGTCTTTCAGAAATAAAGCCTGTATAAATAAGGCCTGTGTTTGATATTTCAATAGCAAAAACAATGGTACTAGCTAAAGAAAAAGTATTTGTATGTTCCTCTTTGATCAAATTAAAGAGCCTGAAGATATAAAAGATTGGTACTTTACTAACCCAGAACCAGATCCAAAATTGGAAGCAGCCTTAGTCGTCACTCATTCTTAGCAGTGTCATCTATCTATCGGACAGTTTGGAAATGGCAATAAACAGTGTGGAATCCATTCTGAACCAAGTTTTTGTTTGAGCCCCTAAGCCAGTAATTCCAGCACCTAAAGTAATCAGTGACTCACAGATATTGATCACCCCCCTATAGATTTAATACGGTCATCTTGTACCATGCACACAGCCATCAAGCCTTTTATTAGCTCCCAGGAATTATGTCATATACTCCTTTTGATTTATGTGCTCGTGTTGTGTGCGTGAGGAAGCTGAAATGAGAGTGGTTGTGACTCATGTTGGCACCTTATCAGTGTGATTAGCGTGACCATGAGACGCTGTGGTGGATATTAGCTCGGAGCTGAGCACACAAACCTAGTCAGCGCACACAAAGAGCCTCGATGGATATTTATGTGATTGATCTGCAAAGTCAAAGGAGAAGTATTTTCATTTACCAGCAAAAGGCACGCCTGTTTGTGGAAGGGATATTAATTTGTTGACTCACTCTTGACTGTACGTTGTGCCTCAGCACAATAATATCCAAGAAGTGGGGAATATGAAGTTATTTCATCCAAGTAATTTAGTCAGAAATGCTGCCAGTAGTTTGCTGGTTACACTCAGACTGCACAAATCAATGAAACAGCTCTTGGACATACTTCTAGGAGACGAGCCTTTAACACAGTTTGTTTAGGTTTTTATTTCCTGTTGTCAAACACCCATGTGAGAATTTTGGTCACAGCCTGGAGCTGTGACTTACTTTGTTAAATTAGTACTCTTATGATGAAGGAACCAACCAGGGATGAGCCTATTGTGGGCTTAATAAACCAGGACATGTGGTGAAGTTTGAAATAAAAGCTGAATACTTACCAAGTTGGCAAAATGAACTGTGCTGCATTGGCTCCAGCCTCAGCAGTGAGCAGAGGCTTACTGACCGAACTAGTTGAATTCTTTTAGCTCCCTGGCAACTTTTTCAACTCTTTACAAGCTAAATGGCTATCAGAAGCTTAAAAAACAACAAAGCAATGTGCAATACCCTCGATGTGAACCAAACCTTTTTGGCATGTGACCCTTTAAAAGCAAACAAGTGTCTAACTAAGCTGTTGGTATTGGTTGCATATTGCCCATTTCCTAATCTGCAAGCATTTGTACTTACTGAGAGGTCGAGAATACAGAAAATTGAATTGATTTGTTTATGTAAAGCATCACTTAGTCTACAAAGCAGTTAACTAGGACACTACATACTACATCTGAATATAAACAATTACAATATTCCTTTTCCATCCTCATAAGCTATAATATTGTCTGCCATGCTTGAGATTTTAAACTACACTAGCAGTCAAACTGTCGGTCCACCACTTTGATCCAGACTTAAATATCAAGCCCGGTCTCATTCCCAGGGCATCAATAAACCAATGTTTTAGCACATCCCTCTGCGTCTCATCCAGTCACAGAAGGTATTCTTTAGCATCTGGATGAGACACAACGGGCTTTAATGTAGCTCCAATGTGTCAGGGTTGAGTGGAGGGTCACAAACACGACCAAAGTTCGCGTCCCTTGTGAAACCAAATGTCTCTGATCTTTCACTAAACCTAGCCACGTGATTTTTGTGCCTTAACTTAACCAAAGTAACGTAGACCTTTGCGCATCTGTTCAAGACGCTGAAGGGAAGGCTTAGTGCGTCGGCCACGGACACCAAAGGGCCCTGTTGATGCTTCAGGGAAGGCTTAGCGTGTCCAAGGGTACCATGCGCATCTGGATATCACGAGAAGGGCGCATGACAAAACGGTGATATATGGCGAGCTGGGATGAAAACATGTTGAATGTCTATCAGTTGCAAGCAGCTCAAACCAAGAGAGAAAATAAGGCCATGCACTCTGGTGGCCTGGCAGTTCAAGTTTCCACTTTCCGCAGGTTATCAACACCTGTTTAACCTTCATGAGCCCCTGCTGGTAAATTAACCAACCACACTAAACCATAGTGTGATTTGTATGCGGTGTTAGTGTCTCTATTTTGAGCAAGCTGCACTTTGTTATTTGCACTGAAATCTGAACTCTTTGGTGTACAGATGGCAGATAATATGTGGCATGTGTTGCATGTTGTTTTAAATTCTCCCCTCTCCTCTTCCTCTCTCTGTTTTCACCTCCTCCACCTTTCTCTCTTCACAACAATCCTGCTGTGTACTAATTGGCTTCCTCAAGTATATAACAGGTTTTCCTCCCAGTGTCTCCAGGCTCTCTTTTTTTAGGGAACACGCATGCCCTTCTTTACCTCTGCTTATGCCCTCAGAAGTCAAGCATATTGTGCTGTTAGAGCAAACAAGCCACCGCAAATGCAGATGTCTTGTTCAGAAAGGAAAAACCTTTCCAATCTGTTTTGATGCATATTTAAAATGGGTGTATAGCAGCACATGCTAGATATTTCAAGTGAGAGACACCTGATAGCATTCCAGCAGTAAGGGTCTAATTTATTTATTTATTTCAAGCAGAAGTAATGTTGTGGAAGGGGTCACAGAGGAAAACATACAGGGTATTTGTATGCAGAACTGTTTTTAGCACCTTCTGTCTTCCACTGAACATCGTCGTGACAGTCACTTTGCTCAACTTTACTGTACTTAAATTTGTAACTTTAAAACACTCAAAATCTGTCTAATTAATTTTTTAATCCAGGGATTTCTAAATTAAGTAATAAAAATATATATACTGTATTTTTTTTTTTTACAACCACGTCTATTTTTGTAATTTTTCGTAAGCTAGTTCCAGACTCCTTAATCACAGACCACATCCCTGACTTGTTCAGGAAATTCAAATAGGTCTAATTTCTCAATGATGGTATTTATGGTATTTATGGCCTCATTAGAGCTTTGTAGGCAGGATTAATAGATGTTACTTTCATTGAAAGTTAGCTAATTTCACAAAAAAATACAAAAACCTGCCACAAAAATGGCAAGTGGATGAGTGTGGATGAGATCAACGCTGCTATAGTTGTTGTAAGTTCATTACAACTCCTAATTCTAAGTTTATGATGCAGTTTCCTTGTTAATCGCAAATGACATTGGTAAGATATACTGTACACATTTAAACATAGCTGCTTTTTAAATGTAGTATAGAAAATTAATCGTCAAAACAACAAAAACAAGAAGGTTCTAAAAAATAGAATTTTTCTCTCCTGTAGTGATCCTGTCATAATTCATACAAATTTTCCAAGTTATAATATACATCTTTTATTAGCCATGCTAACGGTATGACTGTCAGTCTGTGGGTTCACCACTTTGGTCTAAATCAGGGGTCTTCAAAGCCCGAGACCATGGGCCTCCCTTAGACAAAGCTTTGAAAAAGGCGCCCCGTACCGACTTTTAATAGCACTACCATCCTGTGATCTATTATATATCTCATCTAACATTTCCATATGGATTGGCATTGAAGTTTGTAGACATGTATGGTTCCCATGTAATCTAAGGACACCCTGACCTGCCACATGAGGTTGACATTTGTGGTTGTAAGTGATGCGGTATTAATGTCTCAACAGCTACTGGATGGCTTGTCAAGAAATTTGGTCCTCACATTCACGTTCCCCTCAGAATGCGTTAGGTTTTTGTTTTTTTTACTTTTGGTCGGCAAATATGTCAATTGTCAACTACTCCAATGTTTCAGCAGAAGCTACCTTGCAATGAATTAAAGGGATGTATGTTATCACTCTTTTTATCTCACACTGAAAGAGATGCAGCTTTTTTCTGAGTAGAACGAGCAAATTGCGCAGAATGAGATTGAAGAACTTCATATCGTTTGTGTCTGACAAGAAAATCTCTTTTTCTTTTTTCTTTTTACATCAAGAAATGCCTTTTAAAGCAGCTACTGTAGAATGTCCCGCTGCTGTGCTTGTATGAGACAATGAAACCTTATCTGTAGTGCTGTAATGTTATTAGTGGAGCAGTGGAGCCGTCTGTTGCTGCAGAGAGCCATATGGACTTCCAGGAAGACTCACTCAATCTGTATCGATTTCTGAAAGTGGACGACTCGGAGAATCAAGCAGTCAAGCTGAGATCAAGACATAGATTAGCCTCCCATCACTGTATGCACGCACACCCACAAAAATGCACCGAGAGGCAGGAAGAAAGAATGACTGTCATTGTTGAAGCATCGCTATGACGACAGAGAGATGGGGAGCAAATGATGGCTGATAGTTTTAAAAGCTTGTTAGTGCGGTAAAGGAGGGAAATGGCTTGATAATGGAATCTGCTGCTCTGATCTTTAATCTGTAAGCTGTCAAGCTTTGTGCTGGAGAGGCAACGGAGAGAGAAACAAGAGGAGTGAAACACTCTTCATTATTCCGCTCAGTAAACAACAAGGTGAGGGTTATCAAAGCGAGGGAGTACAAATTTAGATAAGTCAGCTTGCACAAGGAAATTGCAGATAGAAATTTAAATGCTGTGCCTTGTCTGTATCCTCTCTTTTTTTGGAGAGCTCAATGCACTTCATTAGATGAACAATGTGGCAATGTCAGTCTCATGTTTGAAATAAGCCCATGCGAGTCACTTTTGCCTTAAACTGGGACAGGCAGAGTAACACTAACGTAACACTTCCAATGCGGCTCAAGTGTGGCCTGAAAGTCAGCACATTAACAGAGAGGCTACAGCAGCACGAGATTAAATAAACTGAGAAAGGGATGGCACTGAAATAGCTATGTAAGCTCTTTATAACTGATGTTGTATAAGAGTATATGAAAGTATGTATATGTAGGTATATGTACATGTCTGAATGAGTGCGTGCGTGCGTGCGTGCGTGTGTGTGCGTGCGTGCATGGGTCGGCGTGTGTATTTGTATATACAGTATAAAAATATATGTAGGAGCATGTGCAGATATGCATACATGTATTTGGTAAAATGTTCTGTCCTTAAAATAAAGAATTGAAAAAAAAAGAAATAGCTATGTAATGCTTTGTCATTCAATCAGCTCTTATGTACAAAAATATCTGTTGAATAAATTGGATAATAAAGTAAATGAGTCATTTTAAAGTTGTAGATCAGTCATGTCATCATGTTATATCAGCCTAAAACAATGTGAATACAGTTTATTTATGTATTTCCAATAGTGGTGCAGGACAAAAGAGTAAAAAATTGAGTATTAATATAATAAATCAGGAGTTTTGATTCTGACACCCAACCCTTAGACAAAGGTTTTCCCTATTCACCCCCAAGTGCAATTTTAAATTGTTTATTTTTTTGTCTATATGTTCACAGGTTTTCAACGCAGGGCAAATATATATTTATACATAGATAGAGTAGATATGATTCTTAACTCCAGAATTGTCAGAGAATTGCTAATAATTGTCTATTAGACACAGGAGGCGTCACTTGGGTTTATTTTCGTTGTTGTGTTGAGTCTCAAACTAGTGTTTTTTGTTTGCTGTCTGAGATCCTGAAGTTGAGTGAAATTTATTAAGAAAATGATTCATTTGTTGTCAGTTTTGTATTGAGCACTGATTGCCTCCTTGGTCGAGGTCTGAGAGCATTTTCCATTTTTTAGTTATCATTATGGATTCCCCATGTTTTTTCCTATGTTTGTTTGTTTTTCATACTGATATAGGTTAATAACAATGACATTCATTTTCGAAGTGAAGATATTAAAAGGTTAAATGTGTGTCTCACACCACTGCTTGTATAGTTGTCCTGTAATTTTTCTATGATCATTCAGTCGTGTCTGTGCTGCTAAAACACACCTCCAGACCATGCCTCAAAATATTTTAGGGAAGACATGACCATGTTAAAATGTAAAAGTTTATAATACAAAATAAAAAATATGAATGGGTTGTGTAACTACTAGTAATATTCTTACTTCTGTTTGGTAAATGATCTAGATAATCAGTTTTGGGATGACAGTTCCCATAATTTGGGGGCTTTGGGAGAACATTTTGCCAAATTGCCACCATTGTAACTATGCCAAATTAGCTATTAGAAAATCATGTTTGCAATATATGCATGGATCTATAGTCACTAGATTACTTTGATACTGAAGAAAACTTAAAAATGTCTTTTACCTTTGATTTCCAATCAGGTTTATTGATATTTTATGACCAAGATGGAATTCTGAGATAATAATATAATATCACCAGAGAGTGTTATTCACACTGAATCTACCCACCTGCAGGTCAAACAAACAAGAGACAATTCATTATTGAGCTGGTGCTGCTACAAGTGTTTTCTTGTTTGTTTGTTTTGTACAGACATGTTCTTAACTCAGAGAATTACAATTAGATCTTCTCATCTCACCCAAGGAAAGACAGCAAATATGTGTTTTTCTCAAAACGTCGATATACTCTCCTGAAATCCATTTCCGTGTTAGTTGAAAGGGCTGAGTGGATCGTCGGCTCCCCACTTCCAAACATGGCAGACGCCCACTCGAACCGTCTCAACAGACAGCCCTCTAACATCTTCAGAGAAATCTACACCCACCACCTGTGTTCCACCCTCCCTCCAACAGGCTCGGAGCAATATGCAGAGCTGTTGACAGGCTTCTGAACCCATTTACAATATTTTATTTCCTGTTACTTATTACATTTGTATGCTGCGAGGTGGAGAGGATTGCTGCCAGACCAAATGTCAGACTTATAGATGAAGCTGTGAAAGAAATTTGAAAGTCGCTAATGCGTCTCAGTTCTGGTTTCCTGTGTGTCTCTGTCTCGCTCTGTCTCTCTGGTTCCACTGTAAGGACAGATTAGACTTGTCCAGGTGTGATCCATTAAACTCATTATTCATACCTGAGTGGAGAGGAGAAAGACAGACATCACCATCTGCTCGCTGCTTGATTAAATTAATCAAGTGTGAACTTGCGCGAGGCTGCAGACCCCCACCTCTCTTTCTGTCAGCATATTTGTGTCAGTGTAAGAAACAGCTGCGCAAAACTTGCAAAAACTACTTCCCTTTACTTTGGGAATGTGCAGATGGGCTCCCTTTTTTTGGCCCCAGCTGGGAGCAGAACAACATTTTGCAAATGGCTCTTGTGCGAGCATGCTCGTGGCAACGCGATCAAACACACTGCAAACAATTGAAAAGGCACTTTATGTGAGTCATCGCTCGCTGTGACATGAGCTGCTGTGTGATTTGAAGCAGCTCGGAGTACAAAAGGCAAATGAATTGCCTGTGTTTTCCCTTTTGCCTCTTTAAATATTGGAACACAAAAAGCTTTCGGAGGGACATAATGTTGCAGGGCTTGCAGAGCAAATGAGATTCACTCAACGGAAATACAAAAAAATCCTCGGGTGTGAGTGGGTGTGTGTTTGTGTTACAAGTGCAAAGCCTGCTGGGATAGGTTCCTGTGAACCTGTTTCAATACGAGGCTGATGTGTAACTTGAAAGGACGCGGAGGAAGCAGGAAGGTCTAATTGAGTGTTTATCACTGCACAGTGTTTTGCGAATCAGGCTTATATCCCATTTAAGGCCTTGATCAGTTGAAGCTGTTTATGTGCAGCTGTATATCCCACACATTTAAATCAATAGAGCTGAACATTTCTGATTTACTGTGTGATTTAATGCTGAGGATAAAAACAAACACTAGATGGGTGATGTAAACATTTGATACTTTCACTCCATCAAAAAAAGAACTGATTGCAAACAGGACATGAACTCTAGATCCTGAATGCTCCTTTCTCTGCAACAGCGTTCGATTAGCCTGAATTGATGTGCTCGATGACGGGCTTTTTCTATTCTATTCTTCTATTTAGGGGCGAGTCTTTGGAAACTCGCTGAATTGAGGCCAGCCTCATTACAAAAGAGTGAAAAGGTTTCCAAAAAGAATAAGTATATGCTGGAAGCATCTGTTATGTTGACTCACAGACAGCAGAGCAGGAGTCCATGCTTCCTACACAAAATCCAGCCCTGAATCATTGTCACAACCCTCCACACCAACAGGCCTGTATTTGCATGTCGACTCTGTCCTCAAAACACATCCTCATCACATTTTGGATGACTACTTTTATTGCGTCTCTGAATTGGATTTCACAATCCAGTGGAGAATGTGAGAAAATGCTCGCCAGTGAGCATTTGGATTTAGAGCACCTCTGGTTGAAATATGGCTCTTGTGCCCCGGCTGTGTGGCGGTTTGATTATCCCGGATATTTTTTTCACACTTCGGATTAGACTTTAATATTATTTTTTACCTCCAACTGCCTCTTACTTCATTCCCCCGTCGACCAGTTGGCTGTCAATCACAGCTGACAGCCGAGCTGAAGAGCTCTTATCGAGCTGTTAGCATTTGGTATGCAGGGAATGGTAAGGTTACACATCAACCCGAAACCAGCATCACATTTTTACATGACCTGTAAATCAAAGCAGAAATATCCAGCAGCATGTTGGGTTTTTTTTAAACAGTGCAGGTATTGGCTCTGGTGACGCCTGATGTTGTCAGACTGTTCCTGAAGCTGCAGTTTGAGGTTTCAGCTCAGGCACAAGATGTTTTCTGCACAAGCTTTCAAACAGCAGGACTGCAGGATGACACTCGACTACGGTGTCGTGGCTGCAGATACTTTTTCAGGGATATTCAAGAACACTGAGCTCTGCTTTGCTGTTGGCTGCCATTATCAAGATTTCTGCAGCCGGAGAAAGGCTTTTTAGTAATCTAGAAATTCCTGTTCTTCCTGCAATCTACAGTTTTCTACACATATTTACAACAGCTTTAATCAATATTTTTGACAAATCAATTTATAATGTGAGAGGCATCGCTCGTAATGATGAACCCACAGAGAAATATCACCTGACTCTGCAGCTGCCCTCAGTTTTACAGAGCTTTATAATGAGTTTCAGCTCATGGTTTTCACTGTTTTGCCCAGAACTACTGTTTTGGTTCACTCTCACAGTTCCCATGGCTTCATTTTCATTGAGAAAGCTCTGAAAACCCACCGTACACTACCTGCTCAGCGCCAAACTGCAGGCGGACAGTTAGTGAGTAGCTGGTGAACATAGTGGAGCATTCGGCAGCTAAAGAGCCAGATAATTCTCTCATGAGTCGGTGGAGGCCAAAAACAGAGCTAAAAGGGGGTGAATATTGGACTTAGAGAAATCAGCTGGCCAAAAACACAAGTCCAAATAAATTTTAATGTTGTTCCGTAACTTCTGAATGTGTAAATAAAGAACTTTTTGCTAACAGGTTCACTAAATCAACTTAAAATGTTCCACTTGACTATCTCACACTCTAGAAAATGCTGTGAAGATAAGTGTGGGCTGCACTTTGTCACCACATGTTCTGTTTTCATAAATTCCACTTGATATGTAGGAAACCGCATTCTGTATGCATGGTTTTACATTTATGCATCATTTATTTGGATTTCCACTGTTGTCCCTGGTGTTTTCACAGTCCAACAATCTTCACTAACATGCAGGCTGGCATTTAATGTCTGAGATTTTGGACACTAAGAACAAAACAAAGAAAAGAAAACAAAATTGAGAAAACCCTAAAACCATCTAAACCATCAAAAATACATATTTTTCCCTCTGCGCAGTCATAGTTTGGTAGACAGAAAATAGTTCCTCCATGAAACTGTTAACAACATGGTCTGTGAATTATCTTCAGTGACCGGGTCATGATTTCTGGAAAGAGACATTACTGTTGAGTTTTTTAAAAATGTTTATTTTGGGGTTGTTTTTTTATTGGCCCTTTGACCACCACAAGACAAGTGCCATTTAGTTCCATTATAAATGTAAAAAGGCAGAAATCTCTAAAGCCGATATCTCCAAAACTGAGCTCTTCACACCAAAACAATCTAGATGGATAAATAAATTTACAGGTAGGAAAAATGTGTATTTTTGATTTTGGTCTGAACTGTCCCTTTCAGCACTGATGTCTAGTCAAATCAACATTTCTGAATGGCAAAACATGAGTTTGTCTCCATCATCAACACCGCTTTTTATATTAATTCAAAGGCATCACATATTTAATTTTGAATTTGTAAGTTTTCACCACAGTCACTGAGGCCGTCTGAACTGGATTTCAGATTAAAAAGCATTTACAACCACACATCCACATTTCTGTCTCTTCTCCACAGTACACACAAAATAATTGTCTGCATGTTTATTGTGTAATTGTCCCAAACCTTTCATCTATTAATTAGAGAAAACCCCTGTGGTTTAGTACAGAGCTCCTATATTTCCGTTAATCCTTCCTAAACCCAGTGCTGCTAGTCTAGAATAGCCGTGGTCTCAGTCTGGGATTGAACCAGATCTGACTGCAGCCCTGTCACAGTGTGTGTGGGGGGGGGGGTTGCTCAGCATCCTGTCTGCTGAGACAACAGCATGCCAGTTCTGCTTCTGCATAAAGGGACTGGAAGACAAGGTCTCCCGGCACAGCCGCTTGTTCCTAACCCATCAGGTTGTGGGGAGTCGGAATCTGATGCCTTGTGTGTGTGTGTGTGTGTGTGTGTGTGTGTGTGTGTGTGTGTGTGTGTGTGTGTGTGTGTGTGTGTGTGT
>JBBPCS010004445.1:0-11324 GCA_037974645.1 Hollardia meadi | reverse complement strand
GCCAGGTGGACGCCTTAAGCTCTTTGTCACGTTCCTCGGGCTGTTCCTGAGCAGTTTTTGTGGTGTGGCAGCACACAATGTCCTGCTGGGGGACCAATGTCATCAGGGTGTGCCGGTGTCATGCGGGGTGTGCTGCATCTGCAAGGGTGTTTGGGCGGATGGTTTGTGTCAATTGGCATGGTTAACTACACAGAACAGTCTGTTGCTCGTCCAGCAAGGGAAAGACTGTAGCCTAGGTCGATAGTGGAAATCAAACGTTTGAGTTTAGTCGCTCCCTTACTGTTACTGTCGCGGGACGGTCGCAGGGGAAAAAGCGAGGAGGAGTGGTGCGATCCCACTAATATCCTCTCGGTCACGTCATGTGATTCCTCTAGGGTCTGGAGAGTTTTGACCAATGGAGAGTCAGGATTTGAATCTCAGGGACTCTCACCTCTGGCGGGATTCTAACGGTTTTAAGGCAGTTTTAAGGCGCACCCTTTTCTATCAGGCTTTGGAATGTACATACAGGCCTCTTTAGGCTTTTGTGGTTACATGTAGGCCTCTCTATTGTTCTCCACATGTGGTGAGGTCCCAACAGCAGCATTGTTCTCCCCGGTTGCTCTCCCCAGGTAACAGTGGAACAAATTAAATAACTTCAGAAAATAACTTCCACCCTGCAAAAGAAAAAGAACCACGCTCATGGATAAGGCAAAGAAGGCGAAGAAGGAGAGTGATAGAAACCAAGGTAAAACAAGAGTGAACAGACGGGCATTCACTCGACGGAAAGTGCTCTGGTGTTGTGTCAAAATCTGTTCCCCCGTTGATTTGTTTCCTTACCACTGCGACGAGAGGGTTCAAAACTGACATTCTTTCTATGAGATCAGGAAGTAACAAGACCTGCCTATTTATAAATACAACCTCTGCCTTCATCACAGCACTGAGACCAGAGTTTCTAGGTCCAATTTGAATTCTTACAGTTGCTCTTCCTTTGTACAGTAGCCAGGCTGCTAGCAGTAACTATGTTGTCCTTGTGACCACGGCACCAACAATAATACAAATGATTTGTGTATATTTGTGTGGGGGAAAATTATTTTTTTGTATCACATACACACCACAGAATATACAGTGAAATATTCAGTGGCAAACATCACAAAGATGTGCAAACAACATCAAGAACAATGCAAAATAAATAAAGAACAAAATGTGCAATATAAATACAATGGAATGAAATGAGCCAAGCGGTAGTTTGCATGATTTGCAAGAAGTGTCGCCAAGTAAGATTTGGAACGCATGATGTTTTTCTGCTTCTTTGAACATTGGTGTAGTACATTGGTACTGCAAGCAGGCATTCATCCCACACAAGAAGGAGGCTGTATGTGAGGAAATATTTATTAAAAGCTGGACGTGCCATTGAGCTGACTACTTCATTCATGTTGCACTCGTCTGGAGCAGCTGTGAGCAATTTAAAGTCAGGAAAAACATGTATTCAAGCTGGAGACCACAGGAGACAGAATGATTAAATCTGTGGAAAATAACAGATTGCCTCTCTTTTGTCTTATCAGAGAGAGCTCCGCTTAAATAACTTTACAATGCAAATTTGAATTTGCATTTATCTTTCTCCTTTGCGTTGTCTCTGCCAGTCTGTCTCACTCACTGTTAGAACCTGACTATGGTCTCTCTCCCACCTTTATCCACATATTAAATTTTAGACACAGTATGTATTTCCAAATGTGCAATTTTCTAAATTTGACTGTCTATTGCCTATAAAATCCCCATATGAGTGCTTGTTTTGAGGCGGTGGTGTGTATGTACGTATGGTTTGTATTTAGACCCCCCTACCCCGCTATACCATTAGCATCGACGCAATCTGTATCTGGATGTCGAAGGACTGATGCGTGTTAATGCAAAGTGTAAATGCACACATACTAGTGCAATGATTGCATGTTATGTTGCAATGTTATTAGGTATTAGGTGTATGCAAGGGCCACAAGAATTTGTCATGTTAACAGGATGTGCTGTATTGAGAATCTTCATAATGTTTGGTTATTAACAAAAAAGGTTAGGGTTGATAACTTGAAATCATAGGTTTTTAATTTACTATCGTAATTGTGTTGATTCTACTGTATTATTTTTCACGTAAATAAAAAAATCTGCTAACTTGTATGTACAGTATGTTGCATCCTGAGCATGAACATTACAGGCTAATGAACACTGAGTAATGAACATCTGACTCTGGTGCATGAAGCTCTCTCTGTCAGTGAGTATGACAGTCTGACAGCTGGTAATCAGCAGCAGACGTTTGCAGCAGCAGTTTGAGTGGAGTATACAGGTTTGTAGTACTGAATCGTCTCAGCAGCATACAGTTACGGTAAGCCCTGACAGACGAACATGTATCAGTCAGTCACTGAAGCAAGCTAATTTGTTTTCACTTTAGAACACACAGTACTGAATGTGTTTGCAATACTGTTCAAATTGGGAACGCTTCCATTTTGATCAGTGGTAATTAATTTGTTTATATATAAAGATATCTGCATATCTACACAATGAATAGGTAAGGGACACAATTTTTGTTTGACTAGTATTGACCTATCACAATGAGTGGGTAAACAGTATGTGGAGAGCAAAAAGAGAGGAACGCATTGGCCAAAATGCAATCTCGGAATTTATCGTGTAGCTTTTTGTGTGTGTGTGTGTGTGTGTGTGTGTGTGAAACAATCCAGGTTGTAGGCATAATCTCTAAAATCCAACTCCATCCTTGCGTCTCAAGTTGCTAACTGGACTATAAACAGTATGAGGTCTTGGCCTGGATATCAGTTGTCTGGATATTTGCTGGCTACAACAGAAGCCCCGAAACATTTGCTGTTATCTCCAGAGGCTAACACGTCTTTAGACGATGACCGATGGGTTCAGAGATTTGGTAAGATGTGAAAGTTGAGTTGTCAGGAAAAGGTAAGAACTTTGTCGATTTCAAACTCTGTGTCTATTTCCTTGATGCTGTAGATAACAGAGTACAGACTAAGAGTACATAATGAAGTTTTAAAAAAGTTACAGTAAAAAAGAATTGTTCGTTCACTTTTGTCATCACTTGAGTGGCTTGAAATGGTAATGGATCGCCTCCAGATCTAGTCACCTCACTCCACCTCTTCCTGCTGCCTCAAGCAAGAAACCTACATGCAACCATTTCCTCAGTAAAGGAAAAAAAAGCTAGATGCACATCCAGCATCACTACCCTTGACCTTGAATGAATGGTGTTTGTTGACAAGTCTACCAGCTTCGTCTGCCTAATTTGCATATATAGGTATCCAATGTCAATGTGAGATAATGAGAATCACTTATCAATATCGTGTGTAAATGCACAAGCACATACAGATTAAATTTGTCTGTTAATTCCAGGCATAAATTGAGTTTCCTGTAGTCTTAATTTGAATGAAATTTTACAAGAAACAAATAACAGGAATTCTTGAAGTGCTCATATAGCTACGGTATGAAAGAGAATGATGAGGAGATAGAGTGGAACTAAATATAATAATAGAAACACAATCATAAAATGACAACAAAGCCAAAATGAGACCTGTCTCCTCTAATCATCAGTCAGAAGTTCTGATTAGAAACACTCCACTCCAATTTAAAATAAGTCTCTCAAAACCTTGACGTGTTAAGATAAAAATAATAGCTTGGGTAAAAATATGTCCATGAACAAGTGTGTTTGCAAAAACTCAATTCCATTCCAACCGTGCATCTACCAATCCTGTTGACAGTGGCTCCAAAAGTGGATTATATTTCCAGACCCTGGACTGTAATCAGAGAGGACACTGCCAAGAGAGCCAAGGCTGGCCAATTGAGCAACCGCCAGTGGCCTTTTTCATCATCCATTAAAGATCAATATGAAGGACCTCAAGCTCATCAGCGCAACTTTGCTGAAGACAGGATGAAATAAAATTGAATCGCTGTGGCTACAGAAGAATGAAACAGTAGCAAGGGCGAGGAAAAAAACAACCTTGATAGAGTTTTTTTTCTCACTTGGTTCAGCTACAAGGAAAATAGATTGAAGCGCTTCCTGTGAACAGTGAAGATTTTATTATGAGTCTCAGGAGAGCCAGAGGAAGAAGAAAGTCCATACCTTCAAGGAGGAAACAAAAACAGGAGGAAATAAAACATGGAGAAAATAGATCTACAGAAAAGAGAGGAGAGAAAAATTGATGACCTGAAGAAAATGTGCAGTAGTTATGTTGGATCTAGATGTTGATATGATAAGTACAACTACAAAAAACGCCTCATGGTTGTATGCCTCCTTGCACCAGGCAAGTTGTAGTTTACATCCATGTCTGTCCAGACTCATATATGTAGTGACTGATAGAGAGCTTGGTCACATGGTGCAACAACAATCACCTGAAACATGTTTACATCCTGGTACAAAAAACGGTTTTGGTCTCTATAGCTAGTTTCCTCGTTCATGACAACTGTAGGGGGGGTGAATTTTTATATAACTCATCAGTTGAAATTATATTAAGCCATAAATTTATGCATAATTACGGCCAATTTGAGTGACAGCTGGGTCCAGTTGGCCGGTCGCTAGCTGTCTGCTGCAGGCTGCTACGCATCACCTCAGCAAATTGGAGAAGCTGAACTTGACTTTGAGTTGAACTTGATTTTGACTCGACTTTCCGAGCATTTATCTGAGAGATAATATGGCTTGCTGTGCGGTTAATTGTACTAACAGACGATCTAAGAAGTCTGTGCTAGTTTTTTTGGTGAGTGAAATTTTAGCATTATTTAATCGGTTTTAACAATGTCTTAGATCAATTATGCGAGGCGTAACGTTAGCTGTAATCCAGCTAGCTAGTTAGCTCACTGCATATACAGGCATAGACCGATATGAGCCTAGCTTGGTAACCAGCAGTTAGGCTTCATTTGTCCAGCCTCAGCTTTACTCACGCTCCACCCCTTTGCCCATTTATGGATTATCCAGGAGTTAGGGGGAGTTAGATACTGCCAAGATGGCGACGGCCAGAACCAGCTTCAAACCCGCTCTTCAGAAAACCTATGGGTGACGTCACAGAGGGTTTATCCACTATTTTTTACGGTCTATGTTTAAGATGTAGCCACTAGCCATTGAGATAAATGCTGAGATCATTGTTCTGTTGTCTTCTTCACATTTTATATATCATTTCAACTATTTGATTATTTTTTCTGTAAATTTTATCTGTCTCCCTTCACAATGGTCTAAATGCTGTTTAATAGTCTTCTCAACAATGCTAGGATGTATCAGGTGGAGAAACACAAACTCCATTATTTAAAATTATATTGGAATTTTATTGGAAATTGGCTGTACAAATTCACCATCTGTCATTTATGTAAATCTGGCAGGGATAGAACATCATAATTTTGAGTTCTCCGTTTTGGAACACTCCCCATCTTCACCAACTAAAAGTCAACACTGGTAACACTGGCGAGACTAGTCTATGGTCCACTGACTCAGTGCAGGTAGTAGGACAAACTGGTAGGACTGGGTAGCTCGCACTTAAAATGAGGTGTGACCTATTTGAACAAGGGTCTGTCTGGAAAAGTCCAGAGAGCTTCGTCAACTTTCACAATAGTTCTACACGGAAATAGCTCACGTTGAATTTCAGTGTTTGGCTCACAGGCACCGTTAGTTCAAAAATAAATGTGTCAGGAAGTAACCGTCACATTGCGATCCTTGGTTTACACTGACGATAGATTATGGTATAAATGTGACGACAAACCGGGTTAAACCCTTTGATGCTAGCAACCCTTTGCTTTCAAACCAAGCGACAAAACCTCTCATCCGGTCGTATGGCGACTACATAAAGTATTTGACAGCCGTACACAGCTCCGGCCAAGTCTACGTAATGGTACCAAGACACAATTGTTGTTAATGAATGAGTAAAACTTGACTGGTTCCTGCTCCACAACCGAGCAGTCGGTGAACTTCAGCCGCTGTGTCATCGAACGCAACGCTGAACTCCAGCTCAGTCACGCGAGCTTCGCCCCTTGTCTGCATTTTAACAGACATGGGAATGAGAAGAGGGATTAGAAACACGAGTACTTGGATTCTATGTACTTACAAATTGTATCTCTCATAGGCGGTCGCCATTTTCGCTCCGTCTACTGCCGTCTACCTGACCTCAGTGACGACAGCAGTGAGATACTGCGGTCAAGCCAGCCTCCACAAGCACAATCAAGCTAGCCCCCGCGTTGTTTTACGGTACGGTGCGTGTATATACTAGGCATTACGGTAAAAGCGTATAAGAACTGCTTTTAAAAATAAAAACGATCTTCCGGTGAACGTGATTTAAAATTCATTCATTCAGTCAGTCAGTCAGTCTGTCAATAATAAACGAATTAATAAATAATAAGAAAGAAAGAAAAAAATACATACTAAGTAATTAAAATGAATAATAATAAAAAAAATAATAATAACTACTGCCTGCAACCTGTATTTCAGAGTATTTCAGAAAATCAAGGCTTTGTCAAACTTAATAATAAAGAATGCATTTCTAAAGATCAATTAGACTTTTAAGCAAGACTGTCATTGAGAAAGCTCCACAGACCTGTTTCACTTCAGAATAATACACCACTCACACAATATCAGGGTGCTCTGCTGTGGAATTTCAGAATTAAAGCCAGATTATTTTCAAACTCGGCCCCATGCTGTTTGTTATACTCTTCCAATATTCTTTATTATTGCATGGACACAGATGGGAGGTGTGAGTATTGCAGTGTGATACATTACACGTGTCCGAGTGATAGAAGTCACCTGAGTAGCAGTAAAAAAATGATTAGTTATAATGTTGTCTTGCACTCTTCAAATTTAGGTCTTTCAGCTGACAGTAGCTAGTAGTAAGTGCTGAGTGTATTTTCCTGAAATAATAATAATAATAATTTTATATAGCTCCTGTCAAAACAAACATTACAAAGAGCTTCACAAGAAAATAAAAGCAAAACAATAAAATAACAATAAAACTGAGCAGCACAAATATTGCCACAATGGCATTATGGTAGTAAAATAGTAATTGTATGTGATAAAAAACAAAAATGTATAAACATAAAGGTACATAAATATAGACACGCATGCACACATACACACACGGGCGTGTACATATATATACATGATTCACCACAGATATTTACATACATATGTTCACATACAAACACATTACAAAATATAAACATAATAACGTTCATGTACTGTATGTGTCTGGCTAATTTTGAATTGCACTGCTTCCTTGTAAACACAAAGCCTTTTTCCAGTATGTTGTTAATGGATTTTAACATTACTCTCTTTGTTTGTCAGACACTGTAAAGTAGTTTGTTAATGTATATGTGAAATCACCAAGTAAACAGTTTTTTATTTACATTATTTACATTAGTCTGCTGTGACCTGTCCTCAGTGTCCTTGTTTAGCTCTGTCCATGGAACCATGTGTGGATCTATAAATGATTCTGAGGGTATTCTCACAATTTCAGACCTGTCAGTATTTTTGAACAAATGTTGCCCTCTATGAAACAGTATCTGTTTTGATATAGTTTGCATGAATATGTGCTGTCAATACATCATTATACTCAGCTTCACGGTTTACAGTTACAGCTTTCCATCTCCATATTCTGCTTTCACAACACCAGTAGAAGCTACTACTACAAAAAAAGAAGTTTAGAAGCAAGTGAACTAATGCAGCCTTAATCTCTGTTGAATCCAAACCTGTTTGTCCACCTATCATTACCTTTCTCACGGTCTGTCTCTCTGTCCCTCCCTCCAGCTACGTTCCCACGTCCTCAAACACAATTATTTTCCACTATAGCCCAACTTACCCTCCTTTAGCCATCACCTGACAGCCATTTGCTTCATATGTTGTAGGTGCCTTGTTTGTTGTTGCTTTGTGCTTTTATATTCAAGTTCTGTTACCTGACTACTGCCTGCCTGTGTGCCTGCCTGCTTGCTGTAAGCTTTGAATCTTTTTCAATGATTGTGATTCAAGTGCTTGCTCATGGGGGAATTTGTTGGGTCTCTGTATATTAATAATTAATAACTAATAATAAAGAGTGTAGTCTAGACCTACTCTACATGTTAAGTGTCATGAGATAACTTTGTTGTGAATTGGCGCTATACAATTTGATGATTTGATTTTGATTTGATTAATTGATCTGCAACAGCCGTGTCTCCATCAGCTGCATTTGGGTCCTGCTCCTGTTGTCCTGTTTACAACTGCCGTGACAATCTTAAAGGAGCTTGTCTTGTCACATTGTCAGTCTTGGCCTGTTGAGGTCCACTTCATCTCTCTCTATACCTGTTTGGTTGCTCTGTGTATCTCATTGCAGATCCCATACTTCCAGTCCTCCATGTCTCAGCCCAATCATCTAGTTTCTCCATTCCTTCTCAGCTGTCCTGCTCCGCCACACCTCTTCCAGTCAGCACCTCTCCCCAGCTAATTATCCTTTAGCCTTCCCCATTCACCTGTTCACCTGCCACACTTACCTCATAGATCACTACAACCATTCTCAACTAGTGACCCACGGCCGACAAGGAACAAACTGAAAGCAACTTTTGCTACTCTGTGTTTAGTCATTTATTTGGAAAATTGGTCCTCGGAAAGTTTTTACAATCAGAAGTGGGCCTTAAGTTACAAAAGGTTGAGAACCCCTGACTTAGTATATAGCATACCTTTCTGTTGTTAGAATTTGCCAGAGTGGTTTACCTGTGTGTAATTCCAGCCTTTTTGGACATGTAATACAGGTGACTGGTGATCCTTGCCTGCTCTGTGATTTTTTTTTTCAGTCTTTTACATTTTCATTTCTATTTCCTGATTAAGTTCCTGCATTTCTGTATGACGCAAACTATTTTACAGTGATTAACAAATCCCTGTGTAAAAACTCTTTGAGCTACTCATCCGCCTTACAGAGCCTTTCTCAAACTTACATGTGAATTCAGACTTATTAACATCTGAGTGATGAGAGTACAAGTGGACAGCCCTAAGTCCAGGTGTGGATGCCCCCAAGACACATTGAGGACATTTTTCAGATCCGATCATTCAGACCACATTTGGAGGTGGTCTGGGCCACATTCGTTTAGCAGTGTGAACATGGATCATGTGACCATGGGTCACACTGAAGGACCACTGTCAATGGGCCCTTGTACTGTATCTGCTAAGGTAAGCAGCAGATGTTTGTGAATACACTGTCTTTTTTTAACAAATCTAACCATTGAACTGGCAACCGCAATATTCCCAGACTCCGTTAAAAAAATCATGTAATTTTGTAGAGTGAAGAGATACTTAATAGACTTTGTGAAACGGGCACGGCAATTTCTAAATCATTCGTGCCTTCTTATAAATTCAACATTAAATTCAACACATTAAGTTGTTGGTTTCCCTGTAAAAAGTGTCAGTTTGTGGCAACATCACTTAGCAGCCTGTCTGCTGCTCCATGCGTCTTACCTGCCAACATTTAGAAGCTGGTTGAATGCACCGTTTCAACTGATTTCACCATTTACACCAAATTTATGAAAAAAGACAACATTTTATTGACAGTAAACATGTCCAATTTTACAAATACAGTAAAAAGTAATCAATATAGGCTACTTTTTTGTTGCCCCTAAAGAAAGTCCTCAGACTCCCTAAAAAAATGCAGTTTTGTGAGTTGTTGCATTAGGAAAACATACATTTTGTGAAATGCTGTCTACGACAAGTTCTTAGTTATTTGGGCTTTCTTGTAAATTTGGCAAATGTTATACATTAAGTTATTTTTTGTGTGTGTGTGTAAAAAACATTGTATCCATTTGTCCCAATGATGTACGTGTTTATTTGCCTATAGAGCAAGGAAGGAAGATTCAATCACAAGTGGTTACTCAAGACACATGTGGAGACGCATGTTAATGCCAGGTCTGAATAGGCTGAGTGGCATTGGCATACGTGTTGGATGGATTAGCCACATGGGCCACCAGCAGATTGAATCAGACAATATTGTTAATGTGCCTGTCAAGGATTTCCTGACTTGTTGTCTCTCAGATATCTTGATTAGCATAACCCACAACACATTGTTTTGGGCTAGTCTTGATGTAGTGTAAAAGCTTGCTCTGAATTGTGACCTTCAGAAGAGATTTCATGCAGTTAACTCTCTGCTGCACAGTTTAATGGTCATCGTAGCCATTTGTTTTCCTTTGAAGCGTAAGTAAAGAATCGTTTCTACAATTAGGAACTTGACTGAAGTTTAATTCTGCAAAATATTAAATAATGTAATGTCGTGCTGACAGACAGACTCTTATACTCTCTCTGACTTTAACTGGATCCAGAATAAAAGATGTTGTAAAGTTGTTTGTGCTCCTTTTGTTGTTCAGATATAAAATTAGGCTGAGCACAATATTTTAATAATGATGAATCAGAAAACAAATAAAATCTAAATCTTGACAGTGATACACTTGAGTTTAATTATAAATGTTAACCATCTTCACTCTGGAATAAAACCCAAGTGATGATCAAGCCGTCAAATCAATGTGTTGACCCGAGCTCAGGCCCAGCATCAGATGTAAAAGGGTTTGCTTCTGCTTTGTCTGACGACAGGTTGCCCCATGTTGGTAATTCATTTAGCCATAAATGTGATAAAAGATAGAATAGCTCATTCTGTCAGGTAGGAAATATATATCAAATTCAACTACTACCTTTTAATAAATGTAGTTACAAGTAGAGTACACATGTACACACAAACATACACATTTATGACTTATGGTTATGATTTATCTCACATGAGGGCTGAATAGAGTACAAGTCTTTAAATTGCTTGAACAGTCCAAAACCTTACATACACCCTTACATTTAAGAAGCTGGAACCAGCAAATGTATGACATTTTTGCTTGAAAAGTGACTGAAAAAAATTATTATCAAAATAGCTGGCAACTAATTTTCTTTCAATCAACTCATCGATGGAGTAAACATGGGAGCTTGTGCACAAGAAAATCCAAACCATTTTCCTTAGTGTTCCCGGATTCTGTGTGATGCCCCTAAAACGAGTGCAAATTGAATTAAAGCATAATTCAATTAATTGAAGTAGTAATAACTACTACTACACCCATATGAGCCCGAGCTCATCTGAGATGGTCTGACGAGTCCACATTTCAAATCTTTTTTTTTGGAAATCATGGATGTCGTGTCCTTCAGGTTGTTGTTTCTTGGGGGTATGGGGGTGTGTTAGTGCCCACGGCATGGGTAACTTGCACATCTGTGATGGCACCATTAATGCTGAAAGGTATATACAGGTGCTACCATCCAGACGACGTCTTTTTCAGGGACGTCCCTGCTTATTCCAGCAGGACAATGAAGCCACATTCTGCTGCCT
>JBBPCS010004444.1:0-11324 GCA_037974645.1 Hollardia meadi | reverse complement strand
ATATATATATATATTAGTACACTGTATGTGCCTCGGCAACATTTTATTTGTATCTTAAAAATCATGTTAATATGATTTACACAAGAATTGACAACAACAATTAACAATGACTATTGTCTGTCTGTCCTTTGATTTTTTTGACAACCATTCATCTGTTTGACTTCACGGTTGGCAGGTATATTGGCAAGGACCCAAGGCAGTGCAGTGTTGGGTATGAAATTGTTCCAAACAAGAACATTTTGAATGGGCACTGCACTAGCTTTTAAAGAAACTTTTAATGATTCTATTGGCAAAGCCACAAAATGTTCGTATTGAATGAATCTGTAAAACTTAAGCTGTCAAGACTTTTTTGTTTGTTTGTTTGTTTTCATGACATTTATTGTTATGTTTAAGCAGGTCAAAGTATTTTGTTATGGTGAGGGAAAGATCATGAAATATTACAAAACTGACTTGAAGCTTTAGTATCGAGATATAGGATCCATTCACTTTTTTTTTTACATTTCATCCAAACCACAATGTTCCCTAAACCTAAGCACATCAAGAAAGCAATATTTTCTCCAATGTGGATTTGGAAAAATCTATTTGTATATAAATGTCTAAAAATCTTTTCAAGGAAAGTAATAACAGCTTATTATTACCCAATTCTTGATACCTTATTTTACTGTTCCTGTTCTGTGGCTCTGGACAGTTGGTGTATGGTAAGAGGTGAGTTTTACATTTACAATGATAAAAGCGTTTTTTGGACATAGAAAAGTGTTGGCAATGAAATGAAGGTGAAAAGGCTTTGCAGAGAAAACAATAAAATACAATAATAAAATACAGCAATACTTACAATAAAGATAAATTAACTATTAATTAATATACACTTGTGCAGAAGTAGTAAGAATTTGTTTGGAAAGTACATTTGGTTAGCAGCCTACTGTAAAAGAAAATGCGATTCAAACTTTATTATAAATGATGCTTATTTGGTACCACATACTTCTTGTCATGACTGTAATTCAAAACAGCAGCTATTTTCAACAAACAATCATTTAACACAGGGGCTCTGATGAAGTAATTTTTTGCATCATTAGAGAGAGAATAAATCACTGAGTGGAAGTGTCGGGTCGCTCATGAGTCCAAGTTCTGTCACTCTCATCTCTCCCCGGCTTTGCCAAGCTCTCTGTCAGTTGTCATCGTTGCTGTAAGTGCTTCTCATAGTTCCTCATAAGCTAAGAATATTAACTTCCCGTTCAACTCCCATATGTTTAAAGATGCTTATAACAATGTTCTTTGGCTGACATGAAAAATAGCTGCTGAACTCCTCTCAGACACAAAATGGGAGCATATAATAAAATCTTAATAATGATTAAACTTTAAGCAAACAGTGAAGAGTATCTATTAGGTCTGTGTGGAAGAGCGGATTTTTGTTATATCACAACACTGGCTGAGATTCCCAAAGCTCTTCCCTCCACACAGTAATACAAATACTAGCTTAGTTCATTTTTTTTCCCCCTCATAGCACACAGTTTTCAAAGTTGTTTCATAAATTATCTTGCAACCCAGTCTGCATTACCCAGCGGCATGACAACTTTTTAAAACTTTTTTTTTTTTAAAGGACTGTACATACAGTACATAGCACTTTCCTACCTTTATAGACAATTGGCCTCTCATACACTCTTTCACATACATATTTTACAAGTTAAAAAAGATCAGAACGCATCCATGAAATTGGCAACTGGGATGCTAGACCATCTCATTGGGGGAGGAGAAGATTCAACCTGGCTGCAATTGACACTGGTATTAACACCTTTTCTATATCTGTATACATTAGCTCGACAATCACATCCACTAGCTTTTGCGTTTTAACCTGGTATTAACAAACATCTCATCTCCATTCTGCTGCCATTTTGATTAAATCTCAACATGCAAAGGTGGGGCTGGTGGTCAACCAACTGTGAATCCTACCTCATGGGAAGCAATGTGTCACAAACTGAATAAGTACAACTTTCATCCAGGTGCAAGATGACTTGCCTAGATTAGCTATTGAAGCTAGCATTACCTAGCTACCTTATTTTATAACCTTAATAACTTCATAAACATACAAACATGACCCCACACGTGAGAATAAACTAAACATTAATGAGCTTGTGCAGTCTTTCACTTTCAAATGCAACAAAAACAAACACAGTTCTGGATTAACATTGGTTTCCTTTGCTGCTATGCTGTATTGTGTTTTAAGACTGAATTAACTTCTGTTACGCCAGGCTTTACAGCGCCAGCCACCAACATATCGAAGCTGTTACTGACATCTTTAGCTATAAATATAGCCCTTCTAAACTACTTAAGGTGAAGCAGGTGAGTTTTCCCCTGTTTAAGTGACACAAAGTGTTTTAAATAATAATCACCAGAATAAGAATAAAGGGAGGACCAAAGTAATAACAAACTTATCATATCCATTAAATATCCAGGGTGTCACAAATGCCACCACAAGCTTCATTCATTTTTGAAAATATTTTTTTTTTGGAGAGAAGTCTTGGTAGCTACTGCTACTACTGTCTGTTGGGCTTCCTTGAACTAGAAGAGACAGAGTTTGGTGACCTTTTAAGTTCCTGGGTAGATTTTATTCCTAAGAATATGGTCAAGCTGCACAGACTACATTTACACCTCACAAAGGATGCGTTTGCCCTTGTTTCAAATGTGTCTTATCCGGATAACATCTGCCATATGAATGGCTGTTGGTTTTCCTGAGCTATACATGCTAATTGTGGTCGTTGTCACGCCCCTCTTTGACCCACACAGATCAATGCTTTGTCATCAACACAGATCATTCAGTGGTTTAACTGATCAGGGATCAGATAAGCACTACAGCAGTTCAGTGCATTTTAAATCACTGGAGCCACTTGTCCTTTGCTCTAACGAGACAAAGAACTTTGTGTGTGATTTTAGTGTCAATTTATGCTGTTGTCCAGGCCCAGCTCTCTGACAACAGGGGGACACATGGCATATTTTATTTGGGGGCCATTGGGGGACTTACATATACCCACTTTGATAATGTGGCAGCAATATTTAGAATTAATTAATTAATGTCAGAATTTAAAAGTGAAGGCAGACAAGAGGTGCATCTCAATTCCTTTATTTGACATTTCCTCGCTCCTCGATCCTGACTTGAACCGGAGGTTTTTCTTGTCCCCCATACTGCATGCTGTCCCAAAGCTCTTTTTTCTGCTCAGAGGAGCGAGATGCGATTTCTGAGGAGCCATGAGTGAAGACACAGGAGAGCAGCCTTCACTGAAGTGTCCTTATTGGATTTCATTAGATGCTGCAGCCAATCAGACTGATCTGATTCATCACAACATCACTGGAGTTTCATAATGGAGTGATGACAGATAACATTAAACTGAACTGTGTCACTGCCAGGTTTTATATTTTGTTTTCTGGGTCATCATTTTGTTAAAAAATCTGTGTTCATTGCGAACATCTGAACAACAAAGGGGCACAAACAACTTTTCTCATTTATTAGAAGAATGTTTCTTTTCATGCTTCCTTTTTTCGGCCATTAACTCTTATTATGGATCTAGTTAAAGTCAGAGAGAGTAAGAGAGTCTGTCAGCAAGAAACACTGGTATAGTCATTTCCATTCAGTCACATGTGAGGCTTTCAACTTTCCCTTAAAGATCCCCTCCATTCATGGACTAAAACATATACAAATAGTCTGCTTGGAACAATGTGTGTTTGAAGCAAAAAAAAGTATACTTTTCACATTTAAATCCTTAAAACGGCACCTACTCCTTCTACCTCATTAAAATTCCAGAATCTGTGAACATGCAAATTTTGCAACATGCAAGTTTTCCTGCTGAAACAACAGGTGTATCCTGCTTCACTGTAAAGTCCATTCTCAGTGTTTGTGCACTGGAGGCTTCAAGTTTCCACATCACACTTGTGTATGCTGAATATTGGACCAGGATTGGCTTCCAAACTATTTGTGATGTCACAAATCATGCTTCAAATCAGATTTTGAGAAAATTGACACTTTCAGCAATGAATGTGAAAACAGCCTTATAGTGTCAGACTCTGCACATACATCATTCTGCACAGTGAAGCTCAAACATTAAATTGGACGAACAAGAAGAAAAATATACTTTTGAGTAGAGGGGGACTTTCACGCATAGTGGTCACTACAGTGGACAGCTATTTAAAAGCTGTTTTCTTGTATATGCATGGGTTCTGATGGTGTAGTTGCATATCACCCACCACAGTGGGCGCTAGTGTGTCATCCTATACACTGCCACCGACTGGTCAGACATATATACTCCTGCTTCACACTCACTCGTTGCCAGATTGTTCTTCGCCTTGATGCAAGTCTCTCCAGCGTTTCCCCCTGGACTGATTACTCGTTGTCGACTCTGCTTGTCCCTGACTCTCTCGTCTCTGCCCTGGTTAACCCAACAGCCTTCTGTCTCCGACCACGAAAACTGCCCATACCCTTCCTGGTTTGTGTCTGCCTGTTCCCATGGCTGTTTGGTCTTCCCCTGCTTCATCCACACAGCGTGAGTGTCAAGAACGATTCGCCGGTGTGCTAGATAACTATAGAGACATTCAAGTTTTGCTCATCCCTGTTATCACCAGAGTTTCCGGGTTTCTGAATCAACGCCTGACTGCTAAGACTGAAAAGACTGTTATAAATAAAAGTCATTACCGATCAAATCTGTGGTGTGGTGTGTTGCAATTGGGTCCTACCTCAACCTGTTACAATATCTTGCCAATCCTTCTATAATAATCCTTTACCCTTGCAGGTAAAAAAAAAAAAGGCCTACAGGATAGTGGAGCAAATACTATCTGAATCAAGTGAGGATGATGGTAAAACTCTGTGAAAAATGCATGTTTTAAAAAAATTATAGTTCTTTCATTATATACCTAAAGAGTAATAAAAACACTGAGATAAAAAATCCTGTCTGTGGCTGTCATAATTCATGCATGAAAGGGTTAAACATTTAGCCAAATAAATAATTCCCAGTAATCATATTCTGGGTTATTGAATAATGAATTCACAATCAGTATTAATGAATACAGATGTAAACAGATAAATAATATAAAGTTTTTCCAGTTGCCAATAGAAATGGTTCCTGTGCCCCTGAGCAGGACATAGTATAAATCCAGAATGGAGATTGTTATTAGGAGCAGGTGTTTGTTAAACGGGTAACAGAGAGGTAACACTGCTGATCTGCACTGATAATTGTCTTTATTAGAGCTTTTATCACAAGATGAGTTGAGCATTTGGACCCAAATGCAGGAGACAACAGGCAGGATCAATAGTTGCATATTTATTGAAGATTTTAACAGAGAGACGGGTAAACAAAGCAGATGACTCAAACGTGGACTGAAATACAAATTAAACTTATGAGGGAATGAGGTGCAGGTGGGGAGATGGGGCGGAGCAACTCAGGTGAGGACAATGAGGAGAATGAGGTGAGGAAACCAGAGAACAAAAGAGGAGCTGATTGGCTGAGGAGACACTGGGAACAGGGCAGGGCTAACGAGACTGTTGAAGGGCAGGTGTGCAGAAAGAGCAGCGCTGGAAGCCAGGAGAGTGAAGGAGAGAGGCCACGACCACACAAAGAAACAGACAGAGACAGAGGAGCTCACAGGAAAACACAAAGTAAATTAGTGACAGCACTGCAGTGACCATGACACTGTGTGCATCTGGATTAGATGTGAAGGGCGCATGACAAATCAGCGGTATCTGACGACCTGAGATGAGAACACAGAGACAAACTCCATCAAAACTATGAACACTACGCTTTAGGCTACTTTTGGTTAGATGATTGTGCTCCTTTTTGACTCTTTTTGTGAACTGAGTTCAATATATTCGTCCATACCTGCCCAGTACAAACCCCACACTTTGTACATGTATGATACTTAGGCTAGCAAGACCGCAGTGAGCGAAAGCATTAAACAGTAGCCAAGGCCATACAAAACATGAGCAAGTCAGCGCAGTTACCAAATAGACCCAATTATTAAAAAATATTCCAACTTACAATTGACTTTTTCAAAGAAGCGCTCTCTTCTGTCTGAGGACTTTTGAAAAACAAAAAAAACTATCATAACACAATTTCCATACTTATTTAACTACCTAATGTTGTTTATGTTTTTAGAGTGTAAAAAAAGAGAGTGAGAGGCAAGAGCTAGCATCTAACCTTCTTACATGGTGTGCTCACGTGAGTGACGTAGTGATGTGACATGACAAGAGTAAATTATTGACATGGGGCTGTACCGGGTCAGACCATTGATTGGCTTTATATCTACCAGCAACGTTCTTTATCAAAAATAGGGCAGGCCCACTCTGCGGTTGTTACAAGGACAGAAGAGACTCCCATAGGTCCCATAGGACAGCAAGTGTCTATTTCAACGCACTGCTGACTGATATAGTAACACTATGGAAGGAGTAGAGTTTATGTATTCTTGTTAAAGACATGGATACATTTACACCTTTTCAACATCTGGCAAGAATCCATTTCTGGAGGTAATATTTTGCAGATGGCTTGAGGAACTGGAATTCAATCAGTCTTGAATGCTTCTTTGGTGCACTCCATTGGATAGCTATCTATCATTGATAGACTGGTGTAAATTGAGTCTAAATACAATGCAACCCAGCTCTAGATGTGGTCTGGCCATTCCAGTCTAATTCCAATCACAGTGAATTTTGTGTGCATCTTAACCTTGAATATTCCCTTACCATATCCAGATACAAGTTAATTCCAGGTGTAAATGTGGTATTTGAGTCCTTTGGAGGATGTATCTTTTCAAATGGGACACCTGAAGCATGTGTTATTAATATTAGCTTGGCTGTTTAACTTGTATTTAAACAGAGTAGATGAGCTGAGAATGTTCTCTTGCAGCGATGCCCTGTTTACAGTCACACAAACAATGGTAATGAATAAATTAGGTTGAAATAAACCTCACAAACAACTGAACGCCCAGATGTCTCAGTTTTTTTAAAGAGCAAACACATCTGTTTATTTGATGTGGATCAGTGGATCCGAATGCTGTGCCTAGGGACCTGCAGTATCTCAGTTCATGACGGAATTTGTAATATAATTTCACTACAGATAGTCACTATGAAACTAGCATATGGTTTGAAAACTTGACTTGGTAGAGTATCTTATTAAGATGCCTCAACAACTTGAAACCAAAAACACCAATGTCTAACATCACATACTTAAATAAAGCTTCAGAACTTTGTTTTGTGTCCCTCTTCCACTCCCAAACATGGGCAACCTTTTTTTTTTTACTCATGTATCTTTGGAATTAAAGTGCAATGTATCAAAAGGATGTATCAAAAGGTCATAAAACATTTTACAAGAGCAGTAGCAATTTAATGAAGGTTAAGTAAAAGGAAAGGTCAAAGTAAACCAAAGGAGCAAAGGTCTAATCACCCAGAATTATTAAAACACCTCTGTGGGTGTGCAAACCTCATTTACACTGGAAGTTGCATTCACAGCTCAAGTTCACAGTTCACTTTGTAAAAGGCATCCCAACATTTGTTGATAACTGTATTTGTAGTATGATTCTGCATGCCAAGGTTTGATCAAAATCCTTGGATCAAGAAGGTTCTTTCAAAAAGTCAAAATTGTAGATGAAACCAAATTTCATACAGCCAACAATATTTGAAATACAGCATGGTTTCAGAATTACACACATACCAAGGGAAGAATGATTTTTATTAAATCCAATAGGTCAAAAGTTGTAGGCTTTTTCTTTACATAAATATAGTATGCTGCCCCATTAGACCAATTATTGACACAATACAGGGACGTGCCATGTTTCAAGAGGATCTGGAATTGAAAAGCAGATATATAACATCTACAATGTGCTGCTGAAATTTGATTAGATAATGGCAGCTATGACTTTAATCAATAAAGATTATCTTTATCTTCTACAATTATCTTAAAGATTATGGTATGATGTAAGACACAGCATACTACATAAGATCAGTGCAACTGTTGTGCACACATTTCTACAATATCATCCATTTGGGATGATACTTCATACCAAACTTCATTTATAATTATCTGATGATGTGTGATGAGACTAATGTTCAGTAAAGAAACACAAAAACACTAATTTTGGTCGTCATTTGCTGCTTTATCTACATTGCGCTTCTTTTACTCCTATATATTCTTCCTTAGAGTTTAAACACCACGAGGCAATGCCCTCCTGGCTCAAACAAATCTATCAAGTATGCAACAATTGCCACTGTTCATTTAAACAGGATCCAGTCACTAATCACTGCACTCTACCACACCTGTAGCACCAGGTGCAGCTCATGAATCCAATGTCAACATGCTACTATAAGTCTGAGCAACTTGTCGTGCTCAGTCATTTTATATTTAGAACTTTGCTTTCTAGCTTCTCTGTAAGCCTGTCACACTTCCTTGAAATGTTTTTGCACTATGCTCTCACTGCTGCCTCACTCCCAAATAAAGATGTTGGGATCAGGTAGGAGCAGGTTTGGTTATCCGCTATCTATAAATTATTAATTAATTAATCAATTAATACAAGTAATTAATTAATGGATTATTATTTAATTGAATTATTATTTAATTCAGATAACTGATTAAATTAATTGATTAAAACAATTGAGTGAATCAATTATGAAAATCAATCAATAATTACGGGGCACCACCCTGGAACCAGGGACAGATAACCAAACAGTAAGCATAGTCTCAAATGAACATCAAAATTGCCAAATTAACAAATGTCAAATTAACTAAATTAATGCTCAACCTTAAAAGGATAACCAGTGAAGGAGTGAATCTGAGCACTGACCGTCACAACCAGCTGTTATAACAACACACATATGCACAAATAATCACAGACAATTGCTGATTAAGTATAACAGGATTTATTTATCATTGAGTGGTATTGATTAATTATCAAAAACACTTATTAATAATAATAATAATAATAATAATAATAATAATAATAATAATAAACACCTATTATCGAACTAAACTACAAAGCAATAATAAAATCAAGCAAACAGTAATATAAATGGTCATGGGGACGTGTGTGTGTGAGTGGGTGCGTCTGTGTAGGAGGATGAGGGGGAGGATTACCAGTGGGATCGGGTGGAGATCACACTTGGTGTAATCCGAGATGTCTTGCGGGATCTCGTGGAGATCACGTGTGGTATTAAAAATGGTGAAACGTCCTTGTGATGACGTGGTGTAATTTCGAAGTGGAGGCGGGATCTCGTGGAGATCGCGCAAGTCTACGTGGAGACAATGAGTGCAGCTAGTCTACCACGTGAGAGTATGCAAGTCTTAAGGAAGCTAACTTGCAATCACTCAAAATGTATGTGTGTGATTGGAGGTGTGTGTGTGCGTGTGGGTTAGTAAAGGAAGGGAAAGCAAAGAGAGAGAGAGAGCCAGCGCTCAAGTCACAATGAAATGTAGATCTATTACCAGTGGAAGACCACAATAGCCGCTTTTCTATCACTCAGGGGTCGGTGCGCGAACTCAGGCTCGCCCACTGTCCACTGGTCTTTGTTACACATGGAAACGCGGTCTATCGGTCCCTCGACACGGACGAAAGATGGGCCGTAATCGCACTCGGTCCAAGTGGGAAGCAGGGCTGATCCTCTGTGGGACAGTGAAGGAAAACAGCAACGTCGACGTAATTGAAGAAAACGGGTTCCTTCTCAGAGAAACCTTTCTCCGCTCTGCAGGTGAGGAGAGACAGCTGGGTTGCACAGCGGTCTCCTCTGGATCCAAACTGTGTTAATTACACAGAACAGTCTGTTGCTCGTCCAGCGAGGGAAAGACTATAGCCTAGGTCGATAGTGGAAATCAAACGTTTTTGAGTTTAGTCGCACCCTTACTGTAACTGTCGCGGGACGGTCGCAGGGGAAAAAGAGAGGAGGAGTGGTGCGATCCCGCTAATATCCTCTTAGTGACGTCATGGAATTCCTCTCGGGTCCGGTGAGTCTCAACCAATGGGGAGTCAGGGTTTGAATCTCGGGGACTCTCACCTCTGGCGGGACTAACGGTCTTAAGGCGGTTTTAAGGCACCTCCTTTCTTATCAGGCTTTGAAATGTACATACAGGCCTCTTTAGGCTTTTGTGGTTACATGTAGGCCTCTCTATTGTTCTCCACACGTGGTGAGGTCCCAACAAAGAGATGGAAGGGTCTACATATGATCAGATGAGACAACCCGTTCTCATCCCAGGTCGTCACATACCAATGTTTTGTCATGCACCCTTTGTGTCTTATCCAGACGTGCAAGGTACCCTTTGGCGCCGTCAGCCGACACGCTAAGCCTTCCCTCATGCACAACTAGCCCTTTGGCGTCCGTGGCTGATGTGCTAAGCCTTCTTCGCGTCTCTGGCTGATGCGCAAAGGCTTGCACCCCATGCGTCTTATCCTGACGCACAAGGTGTATGTTACTTTGCTCAAGTTTTGGCACAGAAACCATGTGGTTAGGTTTAGGAAAAGATCAATGATTTTTGGTTTGGTTACGTTTAAGGACAGAACCTACTTGGATAGGTTTAAGAAATGGCTGGTGACACTTGGTTTCAAATGGTACGTGAACTCTGGGATCCTGGGTGAAAGTCGTGTGTGTGACCCTCCACTCAACCCTGATTGCCTTCCCTCTTTGCACTTTCTCGCTTTGGAAAGTACGTCATGCTACGTCATCTGTTCAAGTCATTAGAAACTGATGCCGACGGCTTTACATTGCAGGTACATTAGAACCTTGTGTGTGTTTTCCCTGATGCCAAACTGTACCCTGTGTGTCTGGATGCGTGAAGGGCTGTGACAAAATGTTGATTTCTGACGAGCTGGGCTTGAGAACGGGCTGGATGAGAAGAAGGTGAAATTTTACATGAGGTAGCTTTAAGTCAATGTCTTGTTACAGTATATATGATTATGTGCAGAGTGCGATTTGCCGGGGGGGTGCGTGGGTTTTACCCCTTTCTGGTCTATATATCCCTGCCTCTGCTGAATTATTTTTATCCCCGGTGGGAACAAATTTATCCCCCCCTCAAAGTGATCAATGCTACTTCACCAATAGATCATATAAAATACCTAAAATAGAAGTATTTGAAACTAAGTAAAGTGCTGTAACGTGAACAGTCTATAGTGCGATAGAACGCTAAATCCGAAATGGACCACCCACTGTCAGCGCTCGCGTTCGTGAGACAATAGATGACATTGCGGCTAGAGTGTGGATACCCGACCCGAGCCCAACGGGACAGGGCTGGGTTGGGATAAGAATTTAGACGTCATGTTCGGGTTCAGCTCGGGTTCGGGCTACCTGACATGCTGCTGTGTTGTGCTACGGC
>JBBPCS010004443.1:0-11325 GCA_037974645.1 Hollardia meadi | reverse complement strand
CCCCCCCCCCCCCCCCCCCCCCCCCCCCCCCCCCCCCCCCCCCCCCCCCCCCCCCCCCCCCCCCCCCCCCCCCAAGGGGGATAGACGAAGAAGAAATTAGCTACTGGGGCCTGTTCTCTGTTGGCTTTAAGTGAATCTGATTGGCTGCAGGGGAGTGTAATTGAGCCAAATTATGGCAACAACAATGGTTAGCATTTCCTTTCCTTAAACTAAAAGGAGGTTTTATCTGGTTATGAAACAGTCTCCATTTCATACCGATGCCTCTACAGACATACATGAGTATTATATTAAGTATTATATATTTTTTATGGTGGAGTGCTGAGGAATTGAATTGCGGTGTCTCACAGCCTGAGGAAGTGCTCTGGTCATACGACAGCAGCAGCCCAACTGGCTTTAACGTAACATTTTTTGTTGGTCTTGCTAACAAGCTGTATCTTGCTGTTGGATTATTATTATGAAGACATAACATTACTAAGGAATCTTGATCACTTTGGCTTTAGCTCAACCAAATTACCGAGCAATCAAATCTGTTAGCTGTAGGTTTACATGTAACCTCATTGCACAAACGTACGTAGACAAATCAATCTTACACTTCCACAAATAGATACATTACATATTAGTAATGTTTTGTGAGAAAACCACCTTTCCTAGTGCTGTAGTGATGATCAAAGAGGTGTCAGGCTATCCCTAGGTATCATGTTTATATTGGACCATATATCACCTCCTGATGTGCCAAAGTTCAGGTGCCAATACAGGTGTGCCCTGTAGGTAATAGGCTAGATGGTGAGGGCGGGCCGGTTTAGTTTACAAAGTAAAACTATGATTTCTTACAATTTAGGTTTTGTTTTAGTTGCTCCGGCCAATATTTCTACTCATTTTTGGTTTTAGCTTCAAATACAATTTTTGCTAATTAAGCAAAACTTGTTTGGAACCTATATAATCGTCTGACTGGTAGAGTTTCTTATCCCTTGTCTTGACATATTTTTGGTGAAATTGTTGTGTTATGAGAGTGCAATGTAATCACAGCTGATAAAACTAATGGCAAAACCTACAAAAATAAAATAAAAGTTCTAATAAACTATAGTTTTACCTTTAAATTAGTCTTTTTGGGCTGACATTAACGGCACATTCACATTAGTTTAAATGCCATAACCTAACCATGTTGTCATTGGTATGTGCAGATATTGAAGGCATTTAGTTAAACAAGTGTTATCCTTTACCATAATTCAGAGTTAAAAGACAAATTTCAACATCAACATAAACAACAGGCATCTCCTACAGGCACAGGAAGCTTAATCAGCTTATTGATACAATTCTTTCAAAGTTAACACTTATGTTTTAATGACAGTAAGACTGTTTATATCAAAGTCTCAAAGGTTTCTCCTCAGACCTTACAGTACAAGCACAGTAATAACTTCACTGACCCATCTCAGCCAGACAGCCTGCACGCACATCTGTTGCTGGTTTTAGAGTATTGTACTCTTTCATATGTAATCCCTCACATTTTGCAAAGGATAAGCAATAATTGGTGAGACAACTGTAAAATGATGATCAGTGGCTGAGTGTTATAGAAGCCTTTTGACAGCATGATAAACCATGAAGGCTGTCCAGCCTGCAGTCTTCTGGCTGAGTGACCGGCTGTGTGGTTTCATGGGCTGGATTTTCCCTCAAGGGAACAGCAACTGAGGCTGACAACTTTAGGGCGGTGGGGGTGGAGGCAGAACAGGAAAGTGGTGGTGCAGAGCATTGGAGGCAAGGCGACTTTTTATGACTTTGATTTGGGAAGGACACTGCATCACTTGTATAGCAATGCTGGCTGAGCGAAAAAACAGGAATGGAATGGGCCCGGCATCCAACACAACAGGGAGGTGAAATGAAGAGTTCAGCAAAGATGATGATGATTAGGCTTCTTTTGGCTTAAGTGACTACTTCAGGCTGCCTCGCTAATCAAACTCTGGATTTTATGGTCAGATCAGTTAAATAAACTTCATCTGTCGGCAGCACGGCTTTCGACTTGTGCAACTCATCGTCGTTATGTGTCCTGCTCTGTTTCCCCTGTTCTTGGCTCAGAAAGCTGGCACAGACGGGGGACTGCCTTTGTCTGTGTTTTTCTTGATTAGAACAAATCCAGCCCCTTCTGTGAAAGTCAACAGTACAGACAAATACAGAGTTTCATAATTTTACAGACCAGGCCATAGATAGCATGACTCTGACATTTTGTTTAAAAGTCAAACCATATATCAACAAAAATCTTCTTGTACTCGTATGAAAATATTCCTATATTAACACTTATTTATAGAATACATTGGCATATACAATACTCCTTAAACAATGACTTGAGTTATGTCATAAAACCTAATGTATGTCTGAGGCAAAAAAAAGAACAGAGGTATTCTAAAACACACAAAAAAGGTGCCGCATACTGTATCAAGCCTTTCGACAGTGAAAACAAACTCCACAGATAGATAGAAGTTCTTGTATGTTTCACTGAAAAAGACATCATGTTCAGAATAGAACTGGAGGTGCTAACTTAGTCCCTGTGCAGCGTCATATGGCACAAATTTCTGCAAACATGTGTGTCCACTTTTTAGCACTTTACAGTGTAATAATGCCAAGCCAATCCATGACTCCCAAGGTGAGAGTAACGGTGAAATAGACTTGCTGTCATGTGGGATGAGATCATTTTTTTTATGTAATCGGCTCCGCTATTGCAGTCTCTCCCAATGCGTGAAAGCAGTCATCACCCACATTGGCACCCTGTTGATCTGCCAAACCTCAGTGTTTGGAGAAAGGCCCTGGGATCCACCATATCTGTTACAGCCACACTGAGCCTGCAGGGCAATAACTGGCCTGCAACTGTCAGCCTCTCATTGGCCGTTTAACACTCCTCAAGAAGGATATGAGCCTGTTATTTATTTATTTTATTTTTTTAATGTAGTGGAGGTCTGATTTTATAAAACACATTAGTGGAGCAGAGTGGATTTTCTACAGAGGACTTGATGGAATCCAGATTTCACCTGACACACTACAGGATGCCAAGCAAGTACAGTAAAGGGATTAAATTAACCTTCAGGGGATAAATCTTCATAAGCAGCTCATATTAAGTCAATAAAATGGTTGTAATAACAAATGCACAATCTTTATTCGATCAATGTATCATATATGTGGATTAATGTTTCTTATGTTGCCTTGAAGAAACCTGGGTGAATTATTTATTTAATTACTGGTCCATTTGGTTGCCAATGTTAAGTTCTGTTGGAAGCGCAGTTTATCGAATTGTCCAATGGACTGATTTTTTAAAAAGTTTACAAATATTTATAAATTTTCCTGATAACAACATGGCATCATTAAAGTAGAGGTATTAATTTCATAACTGAGGCTGTTGATGGTAGATTTGGACTGAGCCGATCTAGAATTACCTGTTATCATTCGTGTCAATGAGAAATTTATGCAGAACCTCCGAGAGTAGAGAGGTTGGGGAGGTGGGGTCAGTTTTCAAAGGCGATAAAAATCAGCTGGCGCCTGTTGAGGAGGTGCCTGTGTATGTCCTGTCACTGCCAAGGACAAAGAGTCTCCCTCGTCATGCCGCAAACAGGGATTCCCACCTCAATGTACCAGCACTGAAGTGGTCATATGTGTTCCCCACTATATATTTTACTTAAACCCTTATTTTGCAGATTCAGTCCAGTTTCCTGAAAGAATCTAACTAAGAAACTCCTAAACATTCACTTAAAACAAAATGCCACCTCAAGGCCAAATGGCAGCGCTCATAAACATGGTTCGGACATGATACTTTAATTGTCTTCCTACAGCTCAAGTAACATAACATAGGAACGCTGCTCTCCTACCCCTTCCAGCTCATATTCTCCATGATTTTTCCATGTTGTTGTTTTTCCTCACGATTAGCCTTCACCTTCAACTGTAAATTCTAGCCCCCGGTGGGACTGCACGCGCCTTGTGTCACACCCTCTCCCTCTCTGGGCTTGTGATCTTTAGGCTGGTGAGAACCATGCAGAGGTGTTCCTTTTCCTTCCTGTTCCATGCACGACTTTAAGTGGTGGCCCAAGAGACTTGGATTGGGCTTACTGACAAAACTTTCCACTCCCCCACATGCTCACCATCCCGCGATTATCCATCGGACTTCATCTGCTCTTTGGGTCTGCCATCTGTACGTCCTTCTGCATAGACACCCACTATTAAAGATTTAGGCCTCAATGAGCAACTTCAACCAAACTAAAGTGTGCTGAAGCCACAATTTCAGGTCGCAGGAGTGCGCTGAGGTGTAAGTGCTGGGTAACTCTAGATTTTTAATTACAGAGTGTGCATGGCGGTGCGATAAGAGGGTCACGGCTTCCTGATAACCTGTTTGGTGAGTCAGTGGCTGTTTGTCGCCCAGACAGAGGGTAAGCTGTGAGAATGGAACAAAATCTCATCTCTGTGTCAATACGTCTTTCTGAACTTCCTACAGACTCAAAGTGAGGCTGCTTTCGCCTTTGCCCGTTGAAACCACACACCTGAGTCACTATTCAAAGTCTAGTTCGGTAGAAAGCAATGACGGATCCAGAGGACACAATGAGAGCATGATATGTGACGGTGTCAAAGCTGAAAGTCTAAGTGGTTAAGACCATTTCCTTTGATGTCGGTATGGTACTGAGAATATTTAGACATTAATTTAGGGCATTCAGACCAAATATAGCAGCACATTAGTGTGGGTGTGTTGCTACAAACATTGTCACATTTAACAACTCTTTGTGTCAATGATTGTTATTGAAATAGTAGAATTCCCCATTTAATGTCTCGAAGTAATCAACCATGTATCTGTTTGATGTTGCATGTATTTGTTTGGCCAGCACAGTACATTGCCTAATGATTGAATGTTGGTTGGTTGATTGGTGTGCAGGATTACGCAAAAACTACTGGATGGATTTCAACAAAACTTGGTGGGAGGATGGGGAATGGGCCAAGGAAGAACCCATTAAATTTCGGTGCAGATCCAGATAAAGGGGCGGATCCAGGAATTTGTATCACTTTCGTGAACAGTGTGAGATAGGGCGTTTGTAGGAGGTGGGTATCTATGAGGGTGGCTTGATTCAGTTTAATTTAAGGGGACTCTTGGGCTTGGTGGAGGTACGTGCTCTACTGAGTGCTATTTTCTAGTTTGTGTTGTGACAAGGTTCAACTTTTTTGCTGGACAACCCTTTTGCCAGAGCCCTCTGTGTTGGACTCAATCAATTAAATGAATGAGATGACATATAGTTGGTCTAAAATAGCCTTATTGATGCCTTGACTGGTTAAAAACAGAATATCAGAACACCGTAAACATACTGTTGTTCCATTTAACAGGCTAATTCTAAACTAGATCTATGTTATTTATGCTTATTGACACTCCTCAAAGCATCCCTCCATTTATCATGACACCGGGTCAATAACCAGGTGGTGGCATGCAAGCTAGCTAACCTGCGATGAACTCATCAGTCTAGTGCCAGAACTCAGCTACAGCAGACAGGGCAGCCTGAGCTCTGAAGCAAATCTAATAAACCGGTTACAGTTTTCTTATTCCCACCAAGAATGGTAACCAAGCTGCTAAAATATTAGATCTCAGGAAATAGTGGAGGACAATTTCCTTCGAGCGTAACATTAGAATGCATGAGCCTGGCTCCCGGAGGTGCAGGGGCCACCATCGCTGGGCCACTCCGATTAGATGGAGCTTCCCTGCTGTGGCCAAGTCAGCCTGAACACAGGAGCACCCGAAAGGAGCTACAGGAAGAAATGGAGTAAGGAGAGAGGGGAGATACACACAACCCTGAGTGTTGTGTTATGCTTGGTGCATATTTCACCCGACGTCTCTCTCTGTCTACACCTCTGGCCCTTGATCATGCTGCAAAGTGATCATTAGATGGGGAAAAAAAGGAAAAGAAACAGGAAATAAAGAGATGAAAACATGGAAGGACGGGGAGTGTAAAGACGAAGTTTCTACTGCTGTGGTTGGCTGTTACATATTTTAAAAAATATTTTAGGGCACCTCTATGTTTTTTTTCTAAATTACAACAGTTTTATCTTTTTTAGCATTGCTCTGTTTTCAAAACAAGAAAAAAATAATACTCGTGATTTGAAAAGAAAACACTGGTGAATCGAGTCAATCATAGAATTGTTGAAAGGTTTCATTCCAAATTGAGTCGTGTGTGTTAAAGTGAGTGAATAATTGTTTTCAAATGCAAAGGACTTAATGGATGTGGCTTGTAATTTATACAAACTAACTAAAACTGGATTTATAGTTCTGCATTAAGCGGTTATAGTTCTTCATGCTCTCTTGTAGCTGATGTGCACCTCCTCAATGTGACTAAATGTCAGGGCTCCAGCGGCTCTGTGGAAACCACACGGAGGCCACAAGAACTGTGGTTAGCTTGGGCAGCGTGTGTTTTCTCTCACAAGTTTCCAATGTCAGTGAGGATTGTTGCAACTGGAAAGAACTTGAGAAAGTTGAAGAAAGGCTCGGTTAACACCTTTTCAGTAACACACATCATGCCATCTCTTCTGCGAAGTGTCTGATCAATGCAACCCCAACTCTCTATCACAGTGAATGCAGTAAACCCAATGATTTCACAGGTTTCTCATATTCAGTGCTGAGACAAGATGCACCATCAGCACTCATACCACAAAGTGAATGAAAGGATGTAACCACATTTGCCCTGAAATATAAATATAATATAAACCTAACCTGAATACCAGGACCCAGGGTTTTCCACTAGAACATTGTACTGTCGCCATGATCAATGTCATTCACTTCATCTGTCAGTGGTTTTAATGTTGTGGCTGATCGGTATATATGGGTGCCCCTTGCATTAAGGGGGTAATTTAATCTCAGTCAGATAGTGCCTTGTAGTTGTATCCAAACAATAATAATATAGAGGTAAAATTATTCAGGTGAGTTTGTGCTTTGATTCTATTGTCATATACTCGAAATGGCAGTTTTGTTCCAATAAAAGATAGTCAATAGACTACCATGTTTGTACAACTAGTCCAAACATAGAATAAAACATGGCTGATGAGAGTCAAAATTCATATAAAGTTGAGTAATTTTAAATTTGTGTATACAGTGTAAAGTCAAAAATGTAGAATCTCTCTTTTTCCTTTGCCCTGAAATAGGATTTATCCAGAATAGACTTGGCTCTACCCATTGTAACAAGACACTGTTTTAAAGCCCTTGAAGTATGCCATTGTTCATTTTACCCCTGCCCTTTCTAAACATATTAATCCCATTGCTACGGTCTGATGCTGAAATCCCCAGTCGAAACACATAAGAGGACTGGATCTCCTCGACCACACAAGCTATTCCTATTTCCCCTGCAACAAGTGATATCAAAGGTATAACCATGGTCACTGCTGAGCAGCGAAGACGAAGTACATCTGTAGGCCATCCATTTGTAAGTAAAGGTTGGCTCTGATGCAGGTGCTATCCTCTGGAAGGTGATTAGATATCATCACTCTTTCATTAACTCAGCATTTCTAGTATCACGGTGACTGTGTAGAAAGAATGGTCCTTTTCATCGGTCATCCCGACTAATGAGCCCTGCTGAAAGGGCCAGGTTAAGGTGGAAGGATAATGAAATGAGAAAAGAGGGGGGAGAAATGTGACAAAACACATGACACCAGGGATTTGTAAAATCCTGCAATGTGGGTGTTTTTATTTTATTTATTTTTTAACATCTAAATATAAAAATTGCTACAGCTTGAGTATCACTAGGATAATTAAACCTTAAGCTTTAAACTTAGTAGTGAGAAATGGAAAAATGAGGATGTAAACAAAGGCAGGTAATGAGAAGAGGAAGTGGGGAAAGAAATGAGTTTATTTTTAGGTTATGACACTGCAGTCTCATTTTCACCTGATCACAGAGACAGGTAGGAGGGAAGAAGGGCTTAATATTCCATTACGTACCAGACCTGGAAGCATACAGGTTCTTTGTGAAAGGTGTCTCTGACATCAGCAAAAGCTGTACGGGACTTTTCATACTGGTGCCAGGGAGCTACTAGTACTGTCAGGCAGCCTGAGTCAGCACTATGCTCCAGGCACAACTGTGCAAGAATCCATGACAATTCTGCTCAAAACCACCTAAACATGAAGTCTGGGCACTAAGGGATTAGTGCTTTTCAGTAACATGTGACTGAACAACTGTCAGCTGGATGTTCTTTTAAATCTACTGGAAAAAGTCAGATTACTTTTTTAAACACAGGTTATATTTTTTATTAGGTCGTACCACACACCAAACAAAGAAAGAAGGATTGGTTGGTTTTGAATTTAGAGTGGTCGATAATGTTTCTCCACACACCTTGGAAGTAGGTAAAGAAATCCCTGCTTTAATAATGTTTATTGGTCATGAATGAAAATGGACACAAATACAACAATTGGATAACATTTTACAGTGAGACTAAGTATTTGCAGAATGCTACAAGTGGCAGTTGAGTACAAGTGAGTTGTTTTAATAGTTATATTTATGAGTGAAAATAGAGGTAGTTGGTGGGTGTGGTATAAATTCTCGATCTTAGTGACTGTATTTTGACCCAAATATTTTTTTCAACTGATGAATGGAGTTTGCTTAAACCAGCTTCTGCTCTCTGCTATAGAAAGAAATGTGGTGAAATCTCTTCAAAAGGTCTGTTGCACAGCATTAGCAACATTTTGCTCAAATTTGTGAACATATGCTACTGGTTAGCCAGACCAAGTAAGAAAACTGTGTCATTTTGTCCCTGTAAAAGGTATGTAGTCTGTCTCCAAAAGAAATCTTTGCATTGCTATTTGCATTTCAAGTAACAGTGAGAGCACAAGTGTTATTTTTATTGATTCCTTAAACCTGTCACCTTTTTATTCTGTTGAGAGGATTCCTGTTGAGGACGTGAGCCCATTATTAGCCCCTTTAAAGACCCAGGTAGTGTCATAACATTTTGTCAGCACTTTGCAGAATAAGCCATTGTCATTCAGACATAATTACGGGTCAGGCTCTATTATTGGAAATGCACTCTGCTTTTGTCATTTGAAATGAGTCAGAGGTCACTTTACCTGAAGGCATGGAGGCCACCTTGTAGTCACTCAGCAGAGTTCAATATTGGATGTGCTTTTCAGGTGTGCTGTCAGAAAGGTTGGAAGGGGAATATTAGTATAACACGCAAGCAGCTTCTCAAGGTTTTAATAAGACAAAATAAACTCCATTGAACAAATTGAAATATTTTCACAAGTTAAATTATGAGTCACTGTTTTACTGCGTTTTTTTGTTGTTGTTTTTGTTGTTTTTTGCGTAATCATAACATAAAATGTCTCAGCGGTGGCACCTATCCAATGTTGATGACGTTTATCACGAGCTATTGATTTCACTGCTTTCCCAGATTAGCGTGCATTTCCTGCCCTGCACATACTCTATCAATGAGTGCCCAAGGTGTTTCGGTTTACTAAAAGCCAAGGGCAGATAAGGCTGAGATTACAGTGGCACTATCTCAAGAGGAGGCCGGCAAAAATAGAAGATATACAAGAAAGCGTGCGGCAGCAATTAACTGCTGGTCATAGGGGTGAAGGCCAGAATACATTTGTTTCTCAGTTGGATTGTAATGCCTTAGAGGCATAGCTGAACCATCTAATGTAGTTCATTTGACCTGACGATTGACGTCGCAACTGCCATGTCAATAATTGTGCATTTAGCTTGGACGTGAAGAGTGTAACTTGAAATTAATAGCCTACTTTATTATTGTGTTGCACTGATTTTTTTTAAAATGTGTACATATTGTACACATGCATATCAGCGTTTTCCAGAAGTATGGAATGCATTTCAAAATATGTGATCTGATACATGTATCTCATGATCATTTACAAGAAAGCTGTTGTTTCACCACCTTCACCTCAATCTTACCGGGGGTTGTTGTGGTTCTGCGTGGGATATCGGGGAGGTGTGAGAGAGTCAGAGCAGGGAATATAAGCCCAGCCTTCTGAGGGTGTCAGGGCCTTGATAAGTCCTGTTTAAACTTTTCCCTTTGCAAAATGCCATGTGTCAACAGTTGCCCGTGGCCAAAACACTCTGATCTGGTTAGGCAAACACCTGGGGTAGCCCATCCATCCACATGAGGCCTTGGATGACAGTCGGCATGGGTACGGCTCTGCAACCAAAGTGGTCTGAAATATCCAAGAATGAACAAAACAAGCTGCCGTTTTCGACGAGGAACCAACACTGAAAACAGCCGGAAGGAGAGTTCAGATGGTTCAACGACAGTTCTACGTCTTGCAGTCTTCTGCCATGTCTAGGGCAGTTGGCACTAGTTGCGGAAAGTCTCAGACAGGTGTTATGTCAGTCATGAGTGGTTGAAGCCACCTCTGCCTCCACTACCTCTGCCGCACTATTTGTCACTCCGAAAAGTGTTCGAATTCTTTATGGGTCTCGTGGCAGATCGTTTTAAAAACACAGGAAAGGTTTATTGCACTTCTTGCTCTTGCAATTATGTCTAATGGATCTTAGAACTTTTAAAGGTGTCCACACAGCCTAATGAATGCTTAACCATGGCCCCCATGATGATGATATGAGCATTTTGACTAACTTTGCACAGTGTACCTCATCAAATATTTCTTTTTAATACAAAATACATACGCGAAAATATAACACAACACAACAACACATGGTGTATTCCTCTTTTGACTCAATCGTTTTGACAAACAATCTTTAAAGAACACAATGCAAAGACTCTCATATACTCATATACTTAATGTACTAACACATCCACACACACACACACAACACTAAAAGTTTCAAAAAAAACAGAGGGGCGGTGTGCTCAAACATTTGCAGTGGAATCTGAGAGAGTGAGGAGAGGTGGAAGACATGATTTGGCAGTTTACCCCCAGTGTTTGTCTCAAAATTTTGACGCCGTGGCTCGAAGTCAAGCTGAGAAGTTTCCCAAGACCTGCTCAGCCTGGTGTTCCATGTCAGTTGTGAGCCCGGCCCCTGAGGATCTGTGCCCCCCCCCCCGATCGACCATAAGTAAGTCTGCAGGGCACTGCGGGGGCGCGAACATGCCCGACCGCACCTCTGATGCCTCTGTGTTAGCCATCACGGGGTTTCCTCCTCTGCATGTTGAGACCAGTCACCTGAGCAGTCTCAAAAGGCAGCAGCTCTCATCACACCTCCACCAACAAACCGTGCATCAAATATTTACCTTCTAATGAGATTTGCAAGTTGTTTTGTACTGACCAAAGACGTATCTTTGGTCAGTACAAATTTGGTCATCAGTATTACGGCATGACATCAGCTGCAACTCTCAGAGGCATCTCATTAACTCATTAACTGCGGT
>JBBPCS010004442.1:0-11325 GCA_037974645.1 Hollardia meadi | reverse complement strand
GTGTGTGTGTGTGTGTGTGTGTGTGTGTGTGTGTGTGTGTGTGTGTGTGTGTGTGTGTGTGTGTGTGTGTGTCAGTACAGCCTAATAATTTTAAAGACGCCTCGCTTATGGATTCAGATGTTTCACAGTCATCTTAAGCCGGCCAACTTTATTGTCTCTGTTCAGTTAAAGAGTTTGTGAAAACTTGTAAAACTTCGACCACACTTTTATGCCTCTATGACACAGATAAACAATTTAAATATGAAATGCAAACAACGGCACAACTGTCACTGGGTTACATCAGCTTTACTGAAATCCTCAAAAATTCTTCAGAGATGCAGTGTTATGCTCTGAAAGTGATGTTTTTTACACCCGTCTCTTCTTATTAGCCTGCATTGATCCAGGGAACCCCTGATGGGCTTCCTGCGGGGCATCAATATAGAGGAGACAAAAAAAAATGGAATTATCTGCTTACCCTCTTTTACCATTATTCTTCAAAGGCAATGCTGAGGACAAAAAGACATGAGAGAGACCACAGAGTCTGCTCATCAAAAGCACTACTTTGGGGCGTAAATGTTGTAACATAAATTATATTCAACTCTGATCATTTAAAAAAATTGTCTGGAAGCCACATTTACTTTCTTCAACCAACTTTATTTACAAACCTTTTAACACCGAGACACAGGGACTAAGTAAGAAAGAAATAATAGGAGTAAATACTTGTGCATCAGTGTTAGAATTATAATACGTAAATATAAGTAAATAATGAAATAGAGCTGCTCATGTGACCTGATATCAAGACAAACTGGGGAAATACCAGTTTTAAACTGGTGGAAAAATTTACAAGGTCACAAGGATTACCATGTAAATATAATTTCGACATAAGCACTTGACAGCAAAACTTAAATAACATAAAAATGTCTCTGTAAAAAGTAATATTTGTGCGCTTTTGTTCTTTTCAGTGTTGGAAGGTAAATAGGTAAGCGCCCATGCAGCAGATTAATTGGCACTGATTTGGTGCATATAAATGTAGACATCATGATTCCAGTCCCTCCAACATTTTAATGTTTTATACTGCAAGTGTTGTGCATTAGTGTATTTGGATGAGGCACGGCTGTTAAAACTTGTCACAGTTTATAAATCACACGTGTCCACGGCTAACCAGCTGTGTGTGCCAAACAAATCCTCGATTTTATCATCATCTTTTCTGGCCTGTCACCCAATTTTATGAAGACATCATAAGGCACTGATTTATCATGATGGTCGTAAATATGCCAGCCTTTCATCTGAGTTTCGTCCTTGGCCAAATCCCAATGATCTTTTGAGTGCCTCACACCTTCCTGGGACACGTGTGTGGAAAATTTGATAAGGTAGCACCTGCTGATGTAAATCCACATATTTTGGGGGCATTTTAAGAATTAAAAGTTCCCCTGGGAGCTGGTGAAAATCTAATGCGTTTATCTCTTTCAGCCATTCCCTTTCTTTTATGAGTCTTTTTCTAATGGCCCTGATGGTCTTTGTGCAGCTGCATTCTCTCTTTCTCCACTTGGAGGCGTTCTCGTTCAATCTGCAATCTGCCAGCCTCAAATTTGAAAAACTGCAGTCTCTCTTTCTCCAGCTGCAGCCTCTCCTTCTCCAGTTTCAACCTTTCTGACTCCAGATCCACCACTGACATCCAACCTTTACTTTCTTTCTCCCTCCCCATTTGTTCATCATGAGTGGAGGGTAAAGAGGAAGTGGAGGAGGAGGGCGGGTCTTGCTGTGGCGGCAGGTTAAAGGAGGAGTCGACGTTCTCAGCCGATTGGCTGAGGAGCAAAAGCCTCAGCCTCTCCTTCTCCACCTGTAACCTCTCTCTGTCCAGCTGCAGTCTTTCCCTCTCTAACTCCATCTGACGAAGCCGCTCCCTCTCCACCACCAGCCGCTCTTTCTCCACCGCCAGCCGTTCAGTTTCCACAGCCAGTCGCTGCTTTTCCAGCTCCAGTCGCTGTTTCTCGACAGCAACTAGAAACCCCGCTCCCATGTTTTCATGATTGGTCAGTCCGCCCAGAGCATGGGCTGGCATCCCCATCAGGCTACCAGCGAGTGGCAGGTCTCTGTTGGAGGTCGGAGCCTTGGAGGAACAGAGCAGGCCTAAGTCGTTGTGAGAGTAAACATCAGCAACATGCCTCTCACCACGTGACACAATGTCGCTGAGGAGGGAGGGCATATCATCTTCATCTGTTTCTCCATCTCCCACATCGCCATCACCATCCAGCTAGAGGGAGAGAGTGACATCATTAAAGGGGCACTCCACTGATTTTATACATGACGTTTAGTTTATTCATGGTGAGAGGTGATACTGTGAAAACAACTGTGTGGAGCCAACTTTATATGAGGTCCAAGAAAATAATCCTGATGAAAGAAAGGTGCAATCATGTTGCATTATGGCAAAATGCAGGATACAGAGTTTTAGGAGCTTGGCCCATACTAGAGACAAAAAAAAAATCTGGATATTTATGCCTCTACAGCTTTTAAGAGGTAATAAACAACTTTTTTTTTTTGAATGGATGGGCAGTCACAAGATGGAAAGAGCTCCGGTGTTGTGTTGAAACCTGTTCCCCAGTCAATAAGTGTTTCCCCTTACCACCAGGACTTAAGAGGGTTCAAAACCGACATTCTTTCCACGCGATTAGTAACTAACAAGACCAGCAACGACAATAATACCATCACATTAATTATATACTATGTTCACTGAATAAAGACTGTTCTTGCAATAATAAAACAAAATGTATTTATTTGATGTTCAATGTTTAATTGTTTTAATTTTCTATATCTCAGGTTGGCCCTGACAGAGATGTGTTTGCTTAATGATTTACACCCCAAAAACAACTACAACTGATGCTTTCATGTTGTGGCTGACACACAAAACTATTACCTGAATTCCTACTGCAAATTATTGACTGAATACGGTTTAAAGACACTGTTCAGAAGTAAGACGGAAGATTAGATTAGATTTGGAAATAAATGTGTAAGATAATAAATGGACAAATGACACACAGTGTGAACAGATCATGATTTGATCTGAGAATAGACCTTCATGCAATCAGAAAAAAGTTTATGATTTGAAGTAGCTCGTAATAGCAAAATATTACATTGATTGATTGACGCTTACTTAATTTAGCTTCGTCTCTACCACGTGAACCTACAGGAGCCCAATCAAAAGGCTGGATTAAGAAGAGCCACTTGAGCTGCACAATGTGCCGGCAAAATCACTGCTATATTAACAATAGCTGCCTCTGCTAATGAGGACATTAATGAAGCTAATTAACACATTTGGCAAATACTTGCATGTCAATATAGACTACGTTTCTCATAACATGAACAGCGTTGCTATGAGCTCTGTATGAAAGGTGTTTGAGCAAAACATTTTGTCCTCATTTACGTGCAAATTTAATTAACAGACTCTCAGTTTTAATCAGAATATCTAATCCTCTAAAGCCTCTACTGTTGTGCACACACTGTCACTACTGTGGCGCCACAATAGAGCCAACGAGTTTCTGTTTCTTAAAATTTAAAGTGAATTTTAAAATTCAGTGGGATTTATTGGCATCACACATCCATACAGTATGTACTGTCAAAGCACAACCACAACTATGAAAAAAAAAAACAAGGAAGGAAACCAACAAAAACTGCGTGAATAACAGCATTAGTCAATATAAGAGAGTAGATAATGGAGATATAAGAATAAAACAAAATAATTATAATAACAACAATAAAATCAAATGAGATGAAAATGAGATAAGAATATGGTAGAAGTATTTTTCATGAATGTCTATCTTCCCACTGGTTTTCTTGTGGCAGGAAGTGACATACAGTACATTCTTTCTTCTCCCCCAGAATGAAGGGTAATTTCTCCCTGTCTGTCAGACTTTGGGGCAATTTTTTTCACACTTTGGGAAGAATTCCTCCCTGACATTTATGTAATTTTGACATTCTGTTTAAACACATCACAATGACAGCACAGCCTGTCCTGTCCGAGCAGCCAGGTCTGCTTCTGTCTGCCAGACTACAGTCGGTCATTTTGTCTGTTTAGGGCCAAATATGTGTCTATTTTATGTTGTGACTGTGTAATATCATTCCAGTAAGTGATGTATTTCTTTAAGTTATTATTCGATTTGATCTAATCCTCTGAGTAATAACTGCTCTGAGGCCAGCTAGGGTTTGTGCTGCCTCCAGAATTCGATAGATCTTCTTTAAAAACTTAGAAGTAAGGGATATCTTACTCTGTATTCACTGACGTCATCCTCCGTCTTCACACCCGGCTGTGCCATCATAGCCTGCCCGCTCGGCTCACCGAGAACCGCCAGCTCCGGCCAGTCACAGTGGCAATCCTTCGGGAAGCCGGAGAGGTCGAGCAGCTGCTCACACTCAGATCCCACAGAGGCCGCCTCATGCTCAGGAGAGGACTGATCATACTCGGTCTTCATGGCCACAGACGAGGACGAGGAGGAGAGAGAGATCTCTGCCTGAAGCTGTTTTCTCTTCATCAGAGCACGCCAGTCCAGGTAACGACGCTTCACCTGCGCAGGAGGTCAGGAAGGAAAGGAACTAATGTGTAGAAGTGGTGTGTAGAAGTATGATTTGAACATGGAAACGAACTCACCTCAGCAGCAGTGCGTAGCTCTCCCTCCCCCAGTGAGTTGACACCTCGTGCCACTTCCTCCCATGCCTGCCTCTTCAGCTCATTAATGGCTGTGTTCTGCTCACACACAAAGAGAAGAGGAACAAGAAACAACGATTCGGTTGTTTGATCCTAACAACTCTGACATGGCTTTTGTCGCCAGCGCTGTGTGGTCGTAAGTGAAGACGTGCTTGTGGGTATGTTGAGTGTGAGCAATTTAGGTTCCTGTCAAAATAATGGGAATGCCGGTTTTCCATAAAACAAGGCTAAGTTTAAGTTCAATTAAAACAAAAGTGAGGCCTATGCCAATAACGACGTTTGAAAGTAAAAAATTCAACTAATGATGATTCAGCTGATAGCAATTTTTCCATAAACAAATAACATAAAAACAAGCATCCATTAAATTTGTTATCTTTTTGAAAAAGAAGATGTGTACTGAATGCGATACCATCCGGTTGAAAAATAAACTGTGGCAGTGCTCTCTGGTGGACAATCGACATCATGGAAATGTTTCTTATAAATTATTTGACATTTCTGTACTTTCATTTTACTTAACAGCCGACACATACCGTGTGTTAATACCAATGTATCTACTGATATCGGCAAATGAGCCATGTTTATTCTATTTTGGCATAATTATGTGTTTCTTAGTTGTGACATGCTTTTTAGACGATGTTTGAAGTGTGTCAAAGCCCAATGAGGCAACTCTGTCCAACACTGTATGTATTCTACATCTGCAACAAAACAATTCACGCATTTAACATGAGCTTACTGAAGACTTAGCGGAAGTTACTAATTGGATAGGACGGGAGAGTTCACTAATTGCTTTGTGCTGCTGTTGATCTGTCCAGCTCGGCTCACGCTTCAGAGGACAGAGATAACAGAAAACAAGTGCTTTGTCGACATTTTTTTTTTTTACAATGAATGAGTGTGTGAATGAGAAGATGGTATAGTAGGTGCATCAAAAGATCAGCCTGTACTGCAGTGTACAATAGTACTATTCTGGGACATATTTTTATCATTACTATGCATTATTAATTCTCATGATAGATGTCCGAATAGTTTACAAACGAGAATAAGAAGAGGAAATCTACACCTGCTGTTTGGAGAACAACACGTCCCTCCTCTTGTGGATCTCCCTGACGAGAGTCTGTGTTTCTCTCACACTGTAGTTGCTCTTTCTTTTCCTCTTCAGATGCTTCACCTGCAGGAAATCCAGCTTGGCAGCAAGGAGGGTACAGAAACCCCAGAAACACAGGGAGCGAGAAACAGAGACGAGGAGAAGCAACTGGGCGGGAAACGAGCAAGAAAACAAAGGGGAAGGTAGGTATAGAGAGATAAATCGAAAGAATAAAGGAGGAAGGTAGGAGAAGAGAGAGGAGGGGGTGGAAACAGGGGTACAAAGAGAGATAGATCACAGGTCAGAGTAAAGGTGGGACTCAGTCGTCAGATGGAGGGAAGTGCGGATGTTTGTTGTAAAGGTTAGTCCACGTCTAGCCCGGTAACTTTTCTTCAAAAGCACACAAGATTTCATCAGGGAGGAATCCCAGTGGCTGCGGCAGTCCCTGTGAAGTTTCCCTCCTTGGAGAGCGATCCGAGCTGTGCACTATGCTGGCACTGTGTTGAGGACCTGGCACACTTGAAGTTGTGGAAAGATCAGATGGAAAGAAGCGTGTGTAGTTGCAGAGGTCACAGCTGGTTGAGGAGTAAATCATCAAATGCCTTCTTTTTTTTTCCCAGTTTGAGTGGAGGCTTCACTTTTTTTTTTTGCTTTGATGAAACCCTGACTTGATGTAGCTCAGGCCACAGAGAAATATTTTGACACGGCTTGCAGGGTTTTCCACCTTTATTTCCTGGCCAGGTGAGCTCACAGGTAAAGAAGCATAACAGGCTGAAAGGCCTCTGCAGTCTTCCTGTATGTAAAACAGATAGTCATTAAGTTAGGCTATTAGTGTTTGTCACAGCATCAGGAGCAATTTGGGGTTCAGTATCTTGAACCACCGACCGTCCGATCACTGGACGACCGCTCTACCACCTGAGCCACAGCCACCCCTAGATTTACAATGTGCAGATACAGAATTAGAATAAATAGGTTTCATGGGAAAATTCTACTATCACCTTGTGATACAATGACTGTTCTGAACCAGCAGTAGGAACAGATAGAGCCTGAAAGAAGGTAGCCTATGCAACACTACCTACGACCTTTGTTCTGCTCACTGTGTATAATGTGTCCTGTATTCAGACACATTTGGCTCTTGCCTTTTGCTCTTTTTTTGTTTGCTTGAGCCTATTTGCAAATGCATTGTTACATCTTGCAGAAAGACAGCTGATTTGTTTAAAGTCTTTATTAGCAAATTGCCACCACATAGGCTAAAGTAAATAATATTACACAAATAAATGCAATAGGTTGGTCTGTTGCTTTCTTTTTGATGAAAAATTCAGACATGTGTTTGTGAAAATTAATGTTTTCATCGGGTGTTTTTTATAGGCTAGATTCTAGTCTGGAATCATCTTTTAAGTTATTTCATGATGTTAAATTGTGAGTAAAGGATCTCTCTTTAACTGAAATACCAGTCAATACAAATGACTGCAGCTTTTGAAGTTGTACGTAAGCATGCTGTTATGCGATGGTCCACCTCCTTGGCCACTATAAGCAATTAATACACTCGAAATATATATATATATATAAATAAGTGTATATAGAGATATTTACATGTAGGCCTACGTATCTTCTGTTTGCCTACATGTGGATACAATTCTAGCTGGAATACGTAAGCGTCAAGTATTTCCAGTATAAAATAACGTTTTTCCAAGGTAGGCTAATAGTACACTACGAGATATTATTTAACTAACCAGACGAGTGCGACACAATTTCACCATCACAATAGAGTATCTTACCAACACCTCCAATAACACATTTTGTGTAATATATATATATATATAATCAAGACTCACCGAACACAGATACCGCAATCAAAACATCGTAGAGGTACAATTTTAATGCTGCTTTCATAGGCGGCTCGGAAATTGCGGTTTCTGAGATTCAAGCTGTAAATACGACTTTATAGGTTCTAGTGGGATAAAAAAAAAGTGAATTTAAATTTATACCATTCCATAAAAGCTTTTGCCATCGTGACACAGAAGGAAGTAATGTATGCTTTTCTGTGATTTTACCTTCCTAGAGATGTTTTTAATTAGGAAGGATAACGCACCATCTTTACAGTCAGCCAATCAAATCACTGAACTGTTTTTACATCTCTGGTATCTGAAAACTGTCACATTTATTGACACCCCAACATGCTGTGTTGGTATCATACAGTCAATAGTTCGTATGTACCATATTCATGAGAGCATGTGAAGATATCTTCAGTTGCGCACTGTTTCCATCCCTCCTATTGGTCAATCCTCCGCCGCGCCCACTTATGACGACATCGAATCTCGCCGGGCTCTTCCGGGCATGTGCACCGCTGTCAAACCCAAAATGTAAACAAAGAGCGAAAGTTTTGAGTTGTGTTTGTGTGTGTTTTTTTTAGCAGCCTTCAATTAACCACTGCTTTGAAAATGTCTGAATGCCTGAGATGTAATATTTTCACAACTTCGAGTCAAATCCTTCACGCTAAGACGCGATGCTAACCTTAGCTTGCTAACTCCCCGTGAGCAGCCTGACGTTGTGGAGGAGTCCACCGGAAAGAGGTGAGGAGATATGGGCTCTGTCCGCTGGGCTTTTCGCTGTGGGTCGTGGACACCGAGCAGGTCTGACTGGCTGTTTGCGGCTCGCTGCGTTCAGCGGGAGGAGAAAGACAGGATCGGACAGTTTGTGTTCGCCAAAGATGCCAAATCAGCCATGGTGAGTAGGACTGTTTTCACCATGCCACCTTCCCCTTGCTCACTTGTGTATTATGTGTCATATATTGTCTGCCTGTCTGTGTTTTACCCCACCAGGCTGGCAGGTTGTTGCTGAGGAGATTTGTGTGTGAGAGGATGGGGGTCCCCTGGTCAGAGATCAGACTGGAGCGGTCTCCCAGAGGGAAACCTTACCTGGCAGCTCCACTAAAGGTTTTCATTTCCATGTTTCCATAAAACATATCAGTGTTAAACTGGCAACTTACCTCATTGTATACTGCTGCCTCTTCTTGTTTCGCTGATACTGTACTAACAACTACAGCCTTTAAAATCCCCCAGGTACCTTTAACCATCATGTTTCACACTGTCTCATCTTGTTCAAGTGGATTATTCAAATCCAAGACTTCATGTATTTATTTTTTTTTAAACCTGCACCATTTCATTAAATGTAAAATATTCTAGATGTTTTGTTACTGACTTTATCCACATTTCCTTAAATTTAGAAATCTTTGGAAACTATAGGATCCACACTAAAATAAAAAATCAGGTTCTGTGGATTTGAATATAGTTCGGATGTACACAGCATGTGTTTGTGCTGCTAACTTGGGTCAGCTTTTGTCACAAAACACAGTGATAAATCTTTTAATTCACTTGTTTTTATCCCCTAAACTAATTGAAAATATCCACTATTTGATTACTCCCTTATCTGTCTGCATCCAGATCGGTTCACCCCTGGCCTGGAGTTTCAACTTGTCCCACCAGGGGGACTATGCTGTCCTCGCAGCAGAGCAGGGGCTGCAGGTCGGAGTGGATATAATGAAGACCGCCATGCCAGGTAAATGTTAAGGTCACAGGTAAATGTTAAGGTCACAGTTAAAGCAGCACTGTCAATATTTGCAATATGGTTACATTCATTGACATCTTTAAATATTTTACTGGTATTTAAGAGTGAATTCATATTGCCTATCTACAAATATTTGCCCAGTCATTGGACAACAGGGACAAGAGACAGGACAGAAGGCAACAGTGACAACATGAGATTGGTTATAAGAGTAAGATCCACTGTGTTTTCGTGCAAAAATCAGTCGAACTTATTCTCCCATGTTGACAGCATTCTATCTCTGTCACTCTTACTGGAACAACAGCATGGGCCCAGTGAAATAAAACCCAACTCAGCTATGCTTTCAAAGGACTGCATGACTGAGCAGGCTGAACATTTTAGGAATACATTTTTAGGTTAAACTTGGGAGATGCTGTAGTTTGACTTGGCTACACAGAGCACATGCAGATGTTGTTACAGGCACACGGAGAACAAAAAGCAATGGAGACCAGATGTTTTCAGCTTCAGTTCTAATTGCCTGATTCCTGGTGTCCCCTGTGAGTCTTTCTGATACTCACGCCACAAAATAAGTCTAACATGCTTCAATAAGTCATTATTCTAATGTCTGGATCAGTGCGAAAGCTTAAAGATTAAACTCCAAAAGTCTGTGTCAGCTGTCCATTTCCAGCATCTCACACTAATGATAATCCATAACTGTTTGCCTAATCTGTTACTATAATCATAGCAAGTCCCAAGCATCAGGCTGAAATGGTATTGCTTATGTATTCTCAAACTCGACCACAAGAGGCCACTGTTGCCTTGTGTATGTCGAGGCCAAGGCTGCTTGTGTGTGCAAATGTGGGGTTTTCTGTGTGTGTGTGTGTGTGTGTGTGTGTGTGTGTGTGTGTGTCAGTCACATTAAGATCTGTGGTGCTATACATTATAGGAAATGGTTCACACTAATCTCAAACATTGTATAATTTTGGGAGCGCTTGTTTCTGTCTGTCTTTCATCTGACACGTGCCTCCATCTTCTTCTCACCTCATTTTGCTTTCTCTTCGTCTCCCACCTTCCCCTTTCCCTCTGTCATTGTCTCCAACCTTCTTTCTCTGTCCTCCCTTTTTATTTTGCCCTCACACCTCTACTCCCTCCCTCCCTCCTCCTCCCCCCACCTGTCTTGCCCTCCAGGTAGCAGCTCTGTGCCAGAGTTTTTCCGCATCATGTCTCGTCAGTTTACAATGCACGAGTGGAACATCATCCAATCAGCTGGCTCGGAGGACCAGCAGCTCACTGCGTTCTACCGCCACTGGGTAGGCATGGCAACCATACTACCCTGTCGTCACACTGTATCGCCGCCGGGCCGCACAGGCAGTGTGTTTTGTGCGTGTGTGAGAAGGAAACATAGGGAAAAAATAACATTGCCGACATCCTTTAAGCCACACACATGTTTGCACTTTGCACATATATGTGTGAACTCTTCTTGTTCACACATTCTGTCCTTCTCTATCTCTGCATCTCATCCTCACAGATACACAATATTCCTTTTGTACCCTTTCTCACTGTTTGTCCTTATGTTTTCTTGCATGGATTTTCTTACACACACTCACACACACACACACACACACACACACACACACAGATGGACAGCAACGGTGGTGCTAAGTAAAGATGTTGTGAGATTGAGAGGGTGGCACAGAGACGTCAAGCTCTGATATCATCGGCACTCTGTTGACTAATTGCAGAGTTTGACGGTTGCCATAGCGATTAGCCTTGCAATACTGTTATCGTGGCTCATTGGCTGCCGAGTAGGGACGGTTTTGGCTGAACATACACACGCATTTTCACACACGCACAAAGTCGCTCTTTTGTATACACACTGTTATACATGTGTGCATAGATTCCCATCTGTTGTGGTCTCAAGTTATTGTGCTACTGAGCCAGATTACAGCGCACACACACACACACACACACACACACACACACACACACACACACACACACACACACACACACACACACACAC
>JBBPCS010004441.1:0-35834 GCA_037974645.1 Hollardia meadi | reverse complement strand
TATATATATATATATATATATATATATGGCTTCTGACTATCATTGTCCTCTTCAACATTCAACCAAAGAAAACTTGACTTCACATAACGCTTGTCAGCTCAATCTTTCCCTACTCCTCTCTTTGCTGACATCCCGATTTATGCGAAGGTCCTTGCATTAGCAACGCGATCGATTCATTTCTCAGTGCATGTTTGACATTTTGGCATCTTGATGTTGGGTTTAGAAAATCTATATATACACTCATACCATCTCAGGGGAGAGATTTGATGATGAAAAAAGCTACATTTTACTAAAGCAACAGTAAATAAAATGGCAATAAATAAAATATCCTGGTAATTAAAAAATTGATAATATACAGTACATATGATAATTAAATAATCCAGCACGGATGTTAGGCCTTTTGTTTATTAATTCATCTGGTTGCCTTTACACTGTTCATTAGGTGTAATTGTTCTTTTTGTACAGTTATGGTTACAGACTCTCTGTCTCCACCTCCCTACACTCATATCTTGTAGAAAAAAAAACAAAAAAACACACAATAAACAAAGTGAAAGATGAACTTCACTGATAGCTTTTCTTTCGATATGATTGTATCGTTAGCGTGAATTCTTTGGGCCACAATAATTGTGCAGTGAAAATCTGATATTGTGACATAAATACATTTTCATCGTGTGGGGATCGGGACTCACAAGCAGGGCCTATTAGCAGCAGCTAAAGTCACAAGGCCAGGTTGCAAAGCAAGGAAATGAATACAGTGATTTCGGAGCGCCATGCTTTTGGTCTCTTGTAACACGGGCTTGTCTAGGACACATTGTGACACAGCCGCTCAAAATAGACAGGAAAAAGAGACAAAATGTAACATCATGTAATGGAAATAAGACATTAATGCAAGAGATCTATTTGAGTAAAACACGTTGCATCAATAGAAAATATCCTGCATCCCTCTCACTGATGAGGTGATGATTCCGCCGCCATCAGTGTTGGAAAACGCAGCCTGTTCTGTTTAAAACAGTATTTTTTTTAACTGGGTTCTATACGGCTCCATGGGGTTTCAAAGAGGAAAGTGCTCTGTGACCTTTCCATGCAAACTATTCATTGAGTTTGGTTATAGTTTTGTAGTCTGTCCCTTTGGTGTCTTATTGTTATTACCCGTATCATTATCATATCACTGTTGACATTAAGTTTATTGTTAGGTCAATAACTTTTGAAGAGATCGATGAAGTGCATACCAAGGGATAACAAGTGTTCGCTTTCAGCTGGTTCACCTGCCGAGGAGGGCTGGAAAATGGAAAGAATGCGGATCAAGAAGCACTGGAGCGATGCGTTTTCAGTGAAATGTGTATGAAGGGTGATGAGCTGTTTTACAGAATGTGAGAATTCAGAAGACGAGTGAAGATCAGACGGCTGCTCTCAGACTTTATCTTTGCTTCTCATTATGCAGTCCTCAAGGTTGCAGACGCCGTAACCTTGCGACTCCAAGAACAGAGCACATTTTTAATTACTGACTGACTCACGCTGGTGTGCGTGTGTGTGTACACACACACACACACATGTATGCATGTCCTGTACGTTTGTCTTTGTCTATCGGGGGCTAACACATTCAGAACGCTATGTGCTGATTCTGGTTCTGATATGGGAATATTCTTTCATCAATGAGTGCACATCTTCCTACATGCGTCTAAAACATGCGTTTGTGTGCAAGCACAAACATCTTTAAATATTCATCAGATTTGCCTGCACGATGGAATTAGCAAAGTTGTCCAGCCAAAGTGAACCAAAAGTCGTCATTATCCAGATGATTAGGCCTCACACTTCCATGTTTGGGAAGGAAACGGTAAAAGAACCTTGACAAGAAAAATCTCATTGGAAAAAACTGCATTGTGACAACTGTGGCCTTCCCCAGCGCTGCATTCATACCCGTATACATGTATATTAAAGAAAGTTTGGCGTATACTCCATTGGTATGTTCCTTTAGTTTTGTTCATTTGGACAAAAGCTTTTGGTGCACATGCACTAATCCAGGTCCTCCGCCCCCCCCATCTTCCAACTAAATCATGGTGTGGTCCAGTCAAACAATTGGCATTGAGCCCTGCTGTCTTCAAGATAGCCAGACACAAAACTGCACTATTGCCTCCTCGAAGCTCCAGCAGAAGTAGCACATGTGAGCATTTAGATATGTGAGAAGTGATGATTGTTTGGAACATAACAGAGATGTGGCTCATGCTGCAGGACTGATTTTTACCGACACTTGAATATGTTTTGATGGTGTTACGTGCAAGGCCCTTTACACTTCACACGCGTAGTTAAATCGTTGTCTAGACGCACTGGGATTATTGGTTGGTGCCACCTCTGTAGGTTTGGGTGAGTTCTTTTTTAATTGCGTTAGGTGTTTTGTTTGCTTTTGTTTGCTTTTTTTTTTGTAGAAGTTTAGTCAGGCCTAGTTTTGTTATATTGATTTCTTTCGTTTGGCACAACCACTTTGTCCCCTCCTCCCCCACATTTTGAGCACCTTTGTACTTTGCTTATATTGAAATAAATCCCTATTTTCACTTCTATATGGATTTCTTTGTCATCTTGCTGTCTCTGCATTCCTTGTATTTATACAATGGGGGACAAAACAATGTTGTTGTTTTTTAATGAATCCATTGTAGCTGCTATGAATCCAAGCTGACTACACTGTAGCTGCCGTCCACCTCACAACAGCAATCTATAGCCCCTCCAACCCTGCAGGCATAGATTTTTGGTGCAGCAGTCCTTTAGGGGAAGTGTAACAGTCAATACGAGTATGAATGAAGGGCAGGTCAAAGGGGAGATGTAAGCCAGGAGACTGAGGTCAGAAGCAGAGATAAGTGATATTGCTTGAGTTTTGTCTTGTCAGCGTGTTTGGCTTTATAATCTAAAATGCTTGAACAGTTTGCTGATGTTGCTTTGCTGGGGACCTTTTAGACCCCCACAATAGCTGAATGGAGCAGCTCCCTGGGAAACAAATTGCATCTCTGCTTGTCATTATCACATTAACTCTGCATCAGCTGTCAACAAAGGGCCACAGTATGTACACACATACTTGTTAACACACACACGCTCATCGTCTTTCCTCTCCTTGACTAATCTCCAAACATAGCCGCGAATGCTACCCTCTGCAGTCCTTTCACTTTGAATTTTGTTGGGGGAAAAAATCCCCCGGAGAAGAAAAAAGAGGGACAATGCAAGCAAAGAAAGAGATGTAGAGAAGAGCGCTGGCCAACTCCTGCTGAGACATCTTTGAGAAGAGTTTTGCTTAAAGGGAGTTTGCTTCATTTGCAAATCTCCCCGCACTGGCTGTGGGCATTTTGTGTGTCTATTTGTAAGTGGCTGTGTGAGTATGAGTATGTTTTTCAGTTATTGTGTGTATACTGTACACATACAGTATGTGCACACATCAGGCCAGTGCAGAGCTTTCTTTGTACCCTGCATGCAACTTGGTAGGACATAACAGCGCTCCAGTTGTGTTCTTTCTTTCCTGTGCTTATTTTGGGTAGTCCTCATTATCTCAATGCTGGAGTCCTCATTGTGTAATCTGTCTTGTATTCTTTAAAGAGCCATTAGATTACCTTGATGTTTTACAATACAGCAAATTGGGCTTACTGGAATCCCACCACTAAAAAGATTAAGCCTTCCTTTTCACAGTGTAGGAAAGTGTAGGAAATGTGAGATTTTACAGTTCGTCTGCTAAACTGACAAAGATGGGGAGTCCTGCTTTTACCCTTTCTGCATGAGCGAGAAGTAATTAGATCATTTTGGGGCCAGATTAAAAAAGAATAGCGCACAAACAGGGGGAGCAGAATTTTGGATTACAGCCTCCTATAGCAAGCATCACAGAGCAGAGGAGATGAACACTGATGTTAACTACAGAAAGAAATACAGCCATAAGAGGGGTTATGGGGAAGTATGCACAAGGTGGGGAAAAAAAATGACAATGGGTTTGGAAAGGTTGAGGTTGGCAGAATGAAAGCAGCTACTGGGGTTTGACATGAGAATTTAGATGCTGTACTTGTCCTGACTCAGAGTTTGTTTGGTGTAATGATGTGAAGTATTTGCACTGCTTCATACTGTGCATGGCGTAGGTAGCTACTATCATCCCTCAGCCTTGTTTCCACACCTGCGCTGGATCTGACGTACATACAGTAGCTTCAGTATAATCAGTGGTGCTTCCCTTGCATATTTTCCTAATTGTTCTCACAAATTTGTTCCCAAAATCTAAATTTAATGCAGACCACCTGAGCCTCGCCAGTGGAAAAAGGCTCTTAATGCTGACTGGGCAACCCCAAAACCTTCAACACACACAATGAAGATTATCATGAAGGAAAAACAAAAGAAAAACCTGAAAGTCACGTGACCAAACTCCAGGAAATACCATATTGCCACAATGAATTCTATAAATCAGACAGAAAGACGCAGCTATTTAAGCTTTGTGATGGCACAGCACATAACACAGACCTAATATGAAACAGGACATGGAAATGACAGTTGACCAGGTCTGATCACAAGGATGTCACAAACTAAATAAAGCTGATGACACACAAGTTAGCAAAGACTCAATGGTAGGGAGGCCACAGAATATACAACAAAACAACATAAAAGTTATGTAAATAAATTGGTTTAACACATTTAAAAACACAGTATGTAAAAAAAAATACAAAAGACGTAAGTAGTGTGGGATTATGGGACTTCTTGTCTTCATTGTTAAACAACCACCATCGCCAATGAATATCTATCTGATGTGATTCAGGCAGAAATGTTCTTATGTTTTAAAGTAGCTTCAATAAAGTTTCGGATCCCACTGGGTTTGAACGCTGTTGGCAACATTTGGGATACCGCTAGTACACAAGTCATTTTTGCAGAAATGCTACATTATTGTCAGGCTTTGGTGACCAGTAGTTTGCAGCTCCTAAAAGTGGACACAGAGACAAATGAAGATTTGAGAGTCTTTATTATAAAATCGTTTTAAGTGGAGAGTTTCTGAGTTGATAACCAGAGTCCAGGCAGAAAGGGATCCACAGATAAGAGGCCGCAGCAACTGGGGTGTGGAGCTCTATGGCAACAGTGAGGACTGAGATCAGGCAGGCTGGGAGACGGGGTGAATTCACAGACTGGCGTGCTGAGAGGATCCGTGTTTGAGTGCGCATTAGTGGGCTTGGCGGCGAGGATCTGAGCACAAGAACAAAGGTATTACGCTGAGGCACGAGGAAACAAACAACACCAGTATAAACTCAAAACATTAAGCTGAGAGTGGCCGAGCGTTACGTCAGGCGAAACAATCTGGCAATGATTGCAGCGAAGAGTTGGGTGGGGTTCTTATACTGGGCTTGATGAGCAGATTAGACACAGGTGAGGAGGTGAGCCAGGTGCAGGTGAGGTGAAGCCACGCCCACGACAAATCACAGACACACAACAGAGAAGGGAGGGGTAAACAGGAAGACGGCACAACATGGAAAAACACTGAGAGTCACAGCAATTATATCTTTAAAAAGGTCGTTTTTAGTGAGACAACTAAACTGTTTAAGTTATTCGTATTCTTCCCTGATGATTTGTTTGTTTGTTCTGCAGTCACCAAAATCCTCCCGGTGCTTTACAGCTGCCTGCTGGATCGGAAAAGTGCTCAGCCAGATTTGCATCGCGGGAAATTCAAGAACGAAGCAATCCTATCTGTGATCTGGACAAGATGCATATCCAGTTTGTGGCTAATGTGAACAACAAACAGCGTTTTAAATCACAGACATGACATTTGAAATGAGTATGGGGCATAAGCGTGGTCAGAACAGCTGAGTGGGAATCTGCCGCACTCGCGAAAAATTGTGCAGGTGAAAAACTAGGAAAGTTAACGAGTTTTCCAGTATCGATCATATCAGTTGCTGTGCTTTTGCTAGTATACATCATTAGCGACGGGTACATCGATGAGTACAACAGGAAATCACGACATGGTAACTCTTAATCCCAAATGACCACTCCCCTCTCTCGTTCTATAGTGTACCGATATATTACTCCACCCAAAAACCAGGTAGGAAGGTGGCGCCCCAAGCTCTGCAGTTAACCGCAATTTGAACTCAAGAAGACACAAAGTCAATAAATCAGCAGTGGTATCTTCTGTGAAGGAGACTGGCAGCTGTACTTCTTGTCACCTTGACAGATGAATGACATGTCTCCTTGTAATCCCACTGAACATCTAAACTTCTCTAGCTCTGTCTTACCTCTGTTATCATATGTCTTTATTTCTGTCACTGTGTCTCACTTGTGCTCTTTATCTAGCTCTAATGGATTCTTTCCTCTTGAACTATTTGTAACTTCTTTTTTTTTTTCTAACCCAACTTTCTTTGCTTTCTTTCACTTCCTTTCCCCTCTATTTCTCTTTCACTCTTTTGCTTTTATTCCCGGCTTTTGTCCGCTCATCCTTTGGTTACTCAAGGACGTGGAATGGCGTCACGTCTCAGGCCACCGGAGGACTTTTAGAAGTCAACAAGAGAGAGACTGACATGGTCTCGCGGGTTCCTGCGCGCACACACACACACACAAACACGCCGAAATTCATTCACACACTCCAGTGTTAAGCTATCAAATTCCCCACAAAGAGCTTCACTCCCGCAAGGCAAGATGCCACAGAGAAAAAAAACAAAGAGATGGAATGTTTTTTTCTCCCAATACTCCCCTTTCCTTCTCTTTCTCTCCTGCTCTCGCTATAGTCGTGGGTACTCCTCTGCAGTGCAGTACAAACATGAGGAGTGATCAAAGAGTCTGCGGTGTCAGAAGCAGGGGACAAGACGGACGTGTGTGGAAGACGAGATGAGAAGGAGCGGCAGGAGAACAGAGATGTCAATCAAACATTCTAGTCAGTGGAGCTTGTATCCCAGTGGCATGCCAGCAGACTTCTGAGCTTACCTGGAGGACCATCAGTGTACTATCACTCCTCCTGCTTTGTTGTCACTGCTGGCCTTAGTTATGTCTAAATTCAGGCGGCTCTTTAATGAAGGATTTATAAAATATGTATATGTTTTATTGTATTGTGATTGGTGCGAGGTGTCCCCCTGGCCCCGCTTTGTTCTGTAAAACTGATGATGGTAGCGGTAATATCTTATGAAACATCAATAGATGCTCGAGAGTAATGTTCTCATTTTCTCTCACATCCTCACTGAAAAGTAGCATGGACAGTTGCATTAATGTAAAAACTATGATGTATTTTAGGTCTGCATTGCCATTGTTATAAAGTGTCTTTGACAAATGTGACAAATTTGCAGCGAAATGTTCTTTTACAAAAAGGGGAAGGGGGTGCACTAAAAAACAATTAACTTTAATTAGGAAAACTTATCAAGACTAAATTTAATACCAGCAGTAACTAAAGCACCCTTCTTCTTTTTTCCTTTTTAAAGAGCATTTTATCTTTGGCTCGGGTGTGAATACTGACGCATAATGAGCTCAAGGAAGAGTCAAATTAATAGTTGAAATTATGGTAGTTTAAATGGCAAAGCAGTTCTGTGCGTACCATGGAGTCACAGCACCCTCTTCTGGATCCACAGAGAAGTGCATGTACAATTGACAGTTGTGATTTTAAAGCAGTTTTATGTGGATAGGCAGATTGTTTGATTGTTTGAAATGATTTGATGGCACTTTTCTAGTCAGCTTGACCACTCAAAGCGCTTTACGCTACAAGTCAGCGTTCACCCATCCCCACACACACATTCGTACACCGGTGGAATATGTGTATTCTGTGTATTTTTCTCTGCATGCATGGATACTCGCCTTCATATATGTAAAAATGTGAAGAATCAGGTTTTTATTACTTACTGAAGATGAAGAGTATCTGAATCATGTCGGACCTGGTGAAAATATCATTGTATCCAAAGCACACAATCCATTACGTCGCTATCCATCAACATGGAGTGGTAACCCAACATACCATTCAGTTCTTTATGTAATACAGACAACTAGCTATCCTTGAGTGTTTCCCTCTTTAACATCGCTCTTCTTTCTTCTTGCTCAAACTCTCTCAACTCCTCAGGCTGCTGAGGCAGAAACTCTGTGTCAGCGAAGGAATCCCAATATCTGTGAGTTGCCCTGATTCAAGGTCTAACTGAACAGGAAACCCTTCAGTACGACAAGAGCGCTTGACTGTGTACAGTCCCACTGACACTGACTTCTAAAAAACAGTATTTAAATTCAATATTTACTTTGTCCTTGTTTGTATAAAAAAAATTGCTACATGGACATAAAAACACAAAATAATTACTACAAAACTCTGGCAAGTGAGAGCTTGTCAATATGTATTGATGACTTCACAAACTGAACGAAGGATGTGGATGAGAAGCAGAAGCGTTGGCAGTAGATTTAAACGATTTTATTTTCAACACAGTAAAAACTGGTACAAAAAGTTGCTTTATTCCGTCTTGGTTGTTGTAAGAACCTGACTGATTATAGTCGCTCCTGTCTTTTAGGTGTCGTTGCAAAGAGCTGAGCTTTGAGTTCAATCAACCACGCAATCGCGGCTCACCTCATACACTTCATGTGTCCCAAAATCAGGTGGTGGATTGATTGCAGAACACCGTCCGGGGTTGGTCCTGCAGTGGAGATGAAAGCCAGGCTGAGCCGTCACCCAGATCAGACAGTCTAGACCAAAAGTGACAAACCTGGGTGCTTCTCTGTGAACTTGAAAAGTGTAACATTTCTGACTGCAAATAATCAATGATGAACAGATTTTGTACGGTTTTATTTTACAGCGCATGCTGTGACATTTTGAAAGGACATTATGGGTGTATTGGCATATTACTATATTATTAGTGTACAAAGTTAACATTAACTCTACCAGTAAATTCCATTTATCTGTAAAACCCTGTGTGTCCAGGCAGACTGCTAACAGGATCCAAACTGTTAGTTTACCTGGCTAATTTATTATTGGCAGTTAAACACCCAAATGTTAAGACTTTAGATGGCTTTACAGAATCCACCGGTTATGTCCTGAAAAAAGGAGGTTGCATTTTTGATTGGCTCGTGTGTCACAGAGCAAAAGAGTCTGCTCTGGTTAAACTAAGCTAATCAGTGGACTTAATCTGATGATCTGAATATTTTTGACCCTCCTTGACACAGCCATTAACATAGTTTAGTGTGTGTTAATTGGTAAGGGTCCTGAGCTGCCCCTTTAAACCTCATGCACTTCATGACCTTCATGACCCTAGGTCATTGCTCGAGTTTTACATTGTTCAGAAGGTTAAGATCATGAGAGTTGGCTGGTTATCCTGGATGAATAGTGGCTGTCAGACATAAAAAGGATTTTTTTTTTTTCCCCACACACTTTTTGATGGGAACAAAACACATCCACAACAAAAATACAACCTGCTGTTAAGTCTGGTGCTTATATCTGAGACCTTATGAGTGTATTACCTTAACAGACCTCTTACCTCTGATTGTATGTTTAGAATCAGCAGAGTACAGCAGTGATGCACTCTTGTACAACACCCCTGCTGCCTAGCAACAAAGGAGCGCTCTTTATAGCACCATCTCCTCTCTCTGCAGAAAGACAGGGGAGACAGAGAGAGAGAAAGAGAGAGAGAGCAGTTCTTGTATTAGTCTATTGATTTGCTTTATTCTAATAAGTGTTAATTGTAGTTTGCTTAACTTTAATTTATTTGCTGACTCTTCACTGACTACATTGTGTAGCTCTGTAAACAAACATGTGTAATTCATTGATACTGACTGCTGAATGCTTGTATGTGTAGTAAGAGCTTTCAGATTTAACAATTCTCAGTTGTGAGGCTGCCATTGGGCAAGACCCTCGGCCAAGGAGAGCAACCCTTTCCAACCACTGACATATATAAAGATGGATGACACGTCTCCACTTCCTCCTAGTGGATAAAAATGAAGCCAAAATATTCTGGATAAGCGCACTGACATCTTGGGCTCGTGACCTCATTTGGAGCCAGAGTCTGCACAGTGCGGTGACCAGGAGACGCAGGATCGAGTTCCCGTCCATACACCTGCCCGACTCAGTCGTGAGCAGGGCTCGGCTGTCGATCATGACGTTTCGGCCCCTTTTTATAGCATCAAATAACGAATTAAAACCAAACTGATCCGAAGAATGAACACTTGAACAAACATCAGCGTGATAAGAACTACCTGAAAATGACAGAAACCGTTGTTGTGAAAAATGTATCTGACGTGTACTTCTCAGTTTTTAGTTTGGCTCATGTCCTCTCCGATAACATTGAGGGGCGGGAGGTATGACCTGTACTGCAACCGGCCACCGGGGGGCGATCGAGATGTTTTGGCTTCACTTTTGGGGGGCTCTCATGCCATTTATGCTTATTTACAGTCATTGTTTCCAACGCAGATGAAAGACACAGTTTTACGATACAAATCCAACACACCACCGTTAACTGCAGCCATTAAAATTGTCATGAGGTGGATTTTTAAATAAACAAGAATTGTTCATGTTTATAATGAAGCCAGGCTGATTGACTTTACACTTGTGAGTGCATTGCTGCTGTGGGGGTGCTGAGCTTCTGACTGACTGAATTAGGTTTTAATGTTATTTGAGACCTAAGCACACCCAATGAAAAGAAATGTTATGGAGTTGATTGTTATTTGTTATTTCATTGAGTTATGTTAAAAGCTGGATGAAGGAATTGTTAAAAAGGATTTCAGGGTACATAGATCTGCCCTGCACTGACTCAAATCATAGCAGGAAAACTAAGAAACGCTGCTTCACTCAATTTCCCTGCTTCAAATACAGTAGTTATTTATAAATTAGAAGAGAATGCTACTTCATTAATCCCCATTAGGAAATTAATCTGCATATAACTCATCCAAGCAGCCCATACACAAGCACACTGCCATAAGCTGGAGGCTCTGAGGGCACATTGGAGCTTGCATCTTACACTCCTCCGGTTGCCAGCTGTAATTTTGCCAGATTTTTGTGCCATCTGGCCAGGACTCAAACTGGCAACCTTCAGGCTACTATAGCGGGCTAAAACCGACCTGTGTGTGAACCATTTATTAACATGATGCAGTCTATGTTGTGAAAACAGCCATAGCTTAGCTTGTTAGCCGGAGCTAGCCGGGTAGTTTCGAGCTAGGTGGGCGAGTTTCAGTGACCGGCTCGCTTCAGCTCCACCCACTTTCCACCTGTTTGTCTATTTTGGATTAACTGGTGTCCCACATTCCCACTTTTCCAGCAACGTATTTCATGACTGGCCCACATTTATTTATTTTCATTTTTTTTTTTTTTTTTTGCCTGCACAATGTTTCTTTCACTGAATGAAACACAGCAATTCATGACCCGCACTGGAGGAACGGGTCGGTTGTAAAAGCCCAGGACTCTCACGCCAGAATCCAGGGTTTGATTCCTGTTTGTGGTCAAGTTTAGGCAACAAAATCATTTTGGTTAAGTGTTGCATGTACACAAAGCCTATTGATTAAATGTCGTCACTATCTGACAAACAGCCGTGATGCTGCGTTGTACAGTCACGTTACTCTCATACAAACATTTAGTCTGCAGTATGTAAATTGCCTTGCATGTGGACATAAAGTGTACACAGCATATCAACTACTGTAATGTCAAGGCAGCCAAATAACTGCTGGTGTGGTTCATTGTTGTGTCCACACTTTATGCATACGACTGTATGTATAGTTACACACTGTTTGGGACTATTTTGCATGGAAAGACTCTCCTGCTTCGACAATGAATGGAAGCTCTTTCTGTACTCAGCGGTGTCGTTAAGATAACCGCAGACTGACCATCAGCACATCCTCATCCTCTGCCTCCATACTCCTAATGGCTTAATATTTTCAAACCACTCTTCTCGTTCCATCTCACCTCGCCTCCTTCCTCCCTCATTCCTCATTTCCTCTCATGCTTCTCTCCTCTTTCCTCCATTCAGACGTCTCCCATTTTTGTGAAAACTGAGATTATCAGTCAGCCCAGAGGAATTATGGAGCCTCCATCCTTTACTCCAATCGCAGCCTACATGACTCTTGTTTGCCGGCATCCCGTCTCTTTGCCTCCAGTTAAGTAACAAGTGAAAATATGGACATAACAGTGATGCCTGTGACTACGAGGTAGTGTCTTCCTCTTTTATTTCCCAGTATCCTCTTCTCCTGCTTCCCACCCAGGGAGGATGGATAGAGAAATGGATTAAAGGAGGGATGGTCTCTCTGCTTAATTTATTGTTTGGCTGCACGGCAGCCTGGTTTCTCTCAGTAGAGCCTCCTCAACAGTATGATGTGCACATTCAGTAGCAGACAGATGGTGCTGCTCGAACCCGAGTCATATTGTCTGTCATCTTGATTTACATGTATCCTACAGTACATATTGACAAATTAAAGGAAAAATCAGCATAAAGCGTCCTAGCGGAGCTGCCACAGGCCTCCGTCTCTGGAGCTCTGGTAGATGATGGAGGACAGTTCATCCAAAATGTTTCCCCTCATTTGGTGCTTTGATGACAGGGTTTAACGAATCGATCCAAAGTCTGTCGTAGGTGTTCAGTTTGGTTGAGATTTGTCGACTGTGATGGCTAGGCACATTGGGCTAAACGATTTCCCCTCAAAAAAAAAGACAGAAATCAGCCAAGGAAATATATTGACCATGTAAGCCTGCAGGTATAGCTCCTATTTGTATATATGTGCAGTTCTAAGCAATGAAAAATTGCAGTATAGAATGTCAAAGTACATTTTATCTGATTTAAAAACATACTCCTCCTACAGGTCGTCCACCTTGTACACTGCATGGAAGAAAAGTACCACGTTTCCACTTCAGGTTGTCAGTCATGGGCTCCTGCAATCGACTTTTTTAACCACCTTTTTCGCTTAAGTGCTGCTTTTTCATTTCTTTTTAATCCGTGAGGGAGATAGCCTCCATTTTGTTTCGGTGTACTTCCCATCCTGCCCTCCCTCCTCCACCGCCAACAAACCATCAGCCATGAGATCAACCGTCACAGGGCTACAGCCACTGCCAGCCTCGTCTTGCCTCTGAAACAAAATCCCACTGTTTTTTTTAATAGCATTTTTAAAAGCACGGGCCAAGAGAAGACTTGCTGCTCTCTTTTTTTTATACTACTTATTTTGTTTGTTTTGTTTTTCTAGCGATAAAAGCGACGTGTTTATTTTTTATTTTTTTTAATAGGAAGGAGAGAAGATGTGTTCCCGCGCGCAGGAGAAGAGGAGCCCCGGCGTACAGCTGCGGAGCGCGGCGCCGCCGCCGCTGCTGCCGCCGCTGCCGCTGCTGCTGCTGCTCGCGATCTCCGGTAAGAAAACCAAACAACCAAAGCAATCGATACTTTCAGACACTGATACGCGGATCAACAGCTCGATGGGATGATGGCGCCAACACACTGCTTCATCTGTAGGCCTTTAATATGTGTGTGTATGTGTTTGTGTGTGTGTGTGTGTGTGTGTATCACAGAGAGGGAGCAGCGAGAGGGGCGGGGTAATGTGAGATAATGTCAATTGTTTTGCTCTTCCAGCATTTTTCCCCAATTCGACAAGGCCAACCATTAAAAGCAGATTGTTGATTTCTGATCAGTTTTGGTAGTTTTTTGTAAGGAGTCGTTCTCTCCCCCCCCATGTCTCAGTTTAGCCCCCGTTGACAGCTAAATTGGTGCCCGGGTGTATCACAGCCTTTAAACAGGATTATGATGCACTAGCCTATATAAAAATAAATACTGGCTCGGTCCGCACGCAGAATTGGCGCACAGAAGGTTTAGTGTTGTGAGTGATGGGTAGATGCTAACAATGTGCTGATGATATGTAAAGGCCTTGAATTCAGTAGCAGATAAACACCTACATAAACAGGGCCTTGTTTTAGGCACAGTGCAGGTTTAAATTCATATAATATTCAATTCAACACATTGGACAACCTTTTCAGCCTCACATATATTTCTTGCATTAATCCTTGCATACGGTGTTATCTTGGTAGATGTGAACAACCCAACTGGCTCATGGGAGTTCACAGAAAAAACAAGATAGCCATCAGATTAAAACAGGATGTGACCCACATTTAACCAAACCCACAGCATCATTAATCCAATTGCGAAAGATCAAATAGGCTTAAATATCAGCGCCCCTGCTGCCTTCTGTAGTTGCAATATTAGATGCAGCAGTAAAAGCCACACATTTGTGCGTCTATGTAAAGCACACACGGATAGAAATCATGTGATCATCACTGTAAGCCTACTTAATGAAGAAATAACACTCAGTGTAGGAAACAGGATTTCACAAAAGTCAGTTATTCTTTTCAAATAACAAATCAAAAGGTATTAGTATCATTAGATTTTCACTACATGATTATTGTGGCCAATAGAATTCACATATACATGATATTATCGCAGTATTTATAGAAAATTAAAAAAATAAAATAAAATGCTATCAGTCAAATTCATCTTTAACTTTGTTCATTGTGTGTTTTGTTCATTACACTGAAAATGCGAGTGCATTTACACAATATTATTAAATGTGTATTATTAACACAATATCAAAATATCATTTTTTTAACATCACAATTATGGTCATTATCGGTATATCGCAACACCCCTAGCATCATTGTTTACCATTAGGTACCCTGTATGCTGTATTTTGGGCTCCTGCTCTCTGAACTGGGCCTTTGCACCCAAACCAAGGTGAGGTTTATCTACGTGAGCAGGGTGCGAGGCTCAGTCATCACGCAGGGAGAGGTCGTCCATTGGTTAAACCACTGGTGAATCGGTTAGGGAGAGAAAGGTATACACCAATCAGCCACAACATTAAAACCACTGACAGTTGAAATGACGTTGACAATCTCACTACAGTGCAATAATCACGAACCATCCGCCCAAACACCCTTGCAGATCAAGCACCCCCCCCCAATGGCACCGGCCCACCCCGATGACATTGGTCCCCCAGCAGGACAATGCGTGCCACCCACCCCACTGCTCAGGAACAGCCAGAGGAACATGACAAAGAGCGTTAAGGCGTCCACCTGGCCCCGAAATGCCCCAGATCCAAATCTGATTGAGCTACATGGGACGTGCCTGAAAAATTACGGTCCATGGAGTGCTGATGGCATGAGGGGGTTTACTTTGTCTGAAACAATGTTTGGGTGGGTTTTATGAGTCAAAGAACATCCACATGAATGCCAGGACCCAGGGTTTCCCACTAGAACATTGTACCGTAGCCATGATCGATGTCACTCACTTCATCTGTCAGTGGTTTTAATGTTGTGGCTGATCGGTGTTTTCTTTTTCATCCTCTTTCATTTTCTTATTGTCCCATTAAAACCATACTGAAAGGCACAGTTTTGGTTTGAATGAAAGAGTGAGGAAATACCGAGAGCCAATGAGAGCCAAGACAATGGAGTTAAATTTTGTCTCCAAATTGTCTTCTTGTTTAATCAAATATTGCAGTTCAGTGGCTTACTTAGGGGAACTATTATTAGACGGTTTCAGCAGCCCTTGCTTTTGCACCTACGTCAACTGAAAATGGATACCCCAAAGGTTTAGTGTTGCTTGGGCAGCATGTTGCATGGAGATGCAACTGAGCCACAGTTGCCCCTTTCTTTCCCTTTTCAACAGGATGTAGCCTATGCTGAAGGAAAAATGGAAGATTATTGCAGTCCGCAAAAAAGTCCGCACAATTTCTTCACATTATCAAACCCATCAACCAACCGTGGCCTAAATTAAGTAAATGTATCAGTATTTATCTACAGCTGTGGTGCCACACCTGAAACTCACCCATGAAAACAACTAAGGTCTGATCGTGCTGCAAGCATGTGGGAAAAGAGAGAAGTTTATTGATCAAGCAATATTATGCTTCCCACAACCACACACAGCCACTCCACTCACTTAATGCAGCTGGGAACGCACTCAATGTTGTAGTTTCATATTAATGAGCATATGCCTTTCAAAAGAACACCAGCTGTAGGCTAACAGCAGGTTTATCAGTGGGATTATTGTGTAATTTAGCAGACTTCTAAAACTTGCAGTTTCATTCTGCCCATTTAACTTTCCTCAGTGACCCCACAGTCACAGTTCCTGCAGAGAGGCACTAGAGGGCAGCAGCACACTGAAAGAAAAGGCATGGACTTTTTAAACAGGCCAAAATGCAACCCTTATGTGGCATTACAGAAGCATCAAATTCCCACAGTTGAGACAAACCTTTAATGTAAGAGCCATGTATTTGAGTCCATATAACAGCAGTGCCATTTTTAATACATAAATAAATAAGACCTCCCATGCTGTCACAGAATATTGTTTTGCAATTACTACATTTCCATTAAAATATATCTTTCCAATGACATGTGGATGAAAGTTAAGCTATCTTTTATTTTGGTCGTGAAAGTTATTTTTGCATGAGGCGTCTCAACACATAAGAATAAATTGATGACAGCGTTTGTCACAGTCATTATGTCACTATTGATTTGAATTGCAACGTTTGTAATTCAGTCAAAGTGTCGTTTCATTCTTGAAAAGTTGCTATCCAATTTCATTAATCCTAGCCTACAATTAGATATGAAGTCAAATGAATATTTTACGTAGCAACTGGCATCATAAGACAGACTGTTTTACATATGATAATGTCACGTCACCAAGAGTTGCCAAGGACTGAAAATGTAGCAAATCATTGGTTGTTGATAAAAGTAAGAAAGACAGATAATTTAATGTCCTTTTCAAACTTTCATACTCTTTGTTGGCATTCCTGTACTCAACTGTCACTTCTTTCTTGTCCTGCAGTATAAGGATATATCCTGTTACATCATTGTAACACAGTATTAATTATTCTAATTATTATTATTTTTCGAAAGGTTATTACAGCTGCTGATGTTTTCTTAAAAAAACATTAAGATGGACCCAGTGTTTCTCTTCAGATTCCTGTCCAGATGCTGTAATTTAAATTGCTAAACTGTGATGAAGTCATCTCTTATTTTCCCGGATTACTATGCTGGTAATGTTCAACACTACCACCTTTCAAAGCTAGAGGCCACTGTGCATTTGCATGGGTGCGCGCATGCGTGTCGCTGCTGTAGATCCCACTCGAACCCCCTGAGTGCTTTTCGAAAGTTAAAATGCACGGTATCTTAAAGCGGCCAGACTTTCCGACTCTACTATAAGTAGACACGACTGTCAATAATGCATAACCATTAAAAAAAGAGCGGAGGGGAGAGGAGGACAAGGGATGTAAAGTACCTTTCAACTGTTACTCAGTCCAGTCAATATTTTCCATGTTGTATGGTTAGAATATGGGCTTGTGCGGTGATTGGGCCCAGAACACTGCACTGAAATAAGGTCAGTATACTGGATCATGCATCCCTGTCTGTGCTGTGTGTTTTTTTTCTCTCTCCATAGAAGTGTTTAGAAAACATTGTCATTACAGTAATATCACATAAAAATGCTACAGGCTCACACAGTATTGTTTTTGTTTATTACCTTTTTAGGGCTCTCAAACTGATTGCCATGCTATCCCAGTTTAATGGCATGACTTAATTGGGGAAAAGCTTCTCCAGCCCACAGGATTCCTGCAACTCCCTCCAGGAAACTGACTTTATGTTCCTGATTGTTGGAACAGTGGAAAGATGAGCCGGTTTGTTTCTGTCGTGTTTGGACGCAAAACAAAACTGTTTATGACGCGGGAAAATGACCCCAAACACTTTTGTTAGACATACATGGTCGAAGTTGCCCACAAGGATTATTTTGTAGCCACTGCATTCTGTCCTGTCTCTAAACTTTTTGAACCCATGAGTCATTTGCACACCAGTATATGTAAACATAGGGCCTGCTTAAGAACACTGCTCCTGTGAAGCACAGGAGGTCTTTCCGTTACAATAATTAAAGAGCAAAAGCAGCATGTATATACTGTACATTAAGTATACCTTCAGTCGCTAGCGTAGCATAGAAGTGCTAGTTAATGATTGATTTAACAAATAAAAAGAAATGTCCTTCCATCCTCTATATAGCCTGCTACACATGTCCCAGGCAGGCACATTTATGAAGAAAATCTAAAACAATTACATGAGAGTCTAAAGAGCATAACTGTATAATTGCTGGGTCTGAACTAGCCGGTGCCACACTATGATTGGTCAGTCTGCATTTGAAGGGCGGGAATTAGCAAAGGGTCAATTGTATAATTTGCCTCACACAACCAAGTGTTAGATGCCAAGCAGCAGCAGAAGTGGAAGCTTAGCCAATAACGAATAATGAATAAATAACGCCTGCCCCACTGCAAACCACTTGGAATTTAATCATTTTTTCACCAGCAACCAATCTGGGATCTGGTCTGATGGTTTGGTTTACCTCAATTGGGACGCCACCATCATTAGTTTAATGTTGCCCTGGGGACATACAGTATGAAGAATTGACAAGTGCTCCGAGTTTGAGTGCACTGAAGAGGCTTTGTGGTGAACAGAAGCCAGGCCCAAAACGAGGCATCGGTGTCCTCGCCGAAGCTGCCGAAAGCAGCGCTTGCTTTACAATCTAAGGGACGCCTGATAGTGTTGCTAAAGATAGTTGGCTCCTTCAAAAAAAAAAAATTGATAACCCTGAAGTGTCAACACACTCAAGACAGAGCATTTACTCCATCAAAACACTCAGGACAAACATCCCTTACACCCTAAATTCAATCAGAGCCATCTTCAACGCCCAAACAAGTGAGTGGCGATACTTTTATGGGATTGTAAAACTCAGTCCTAGTAAATGATCATCATTAAAATAGAGCCTAATTTTTTGGGGGGGCAATATCATCTAGCTGCAGCCCTTTGTGCCCTTTAAGCCGCTTTAAATCACTTTTAGAAGAGACCTTCAAAGGATGTTGTCTGTGGATTTGTCAGGCTGCTCTTCAGTGGATTCCCACTCAGGCAAGGCTTAGTCCATGCCATCTCACAGATGCCTAATTGGAATGAGATCTAAAACCAGAAGGGTTTAGGCTAAAAAAAAAAAAAATTATCCAAACATTTTGTACTTAATACTCCCTGTTGAAATGAAAAACATTTGTTCCTACTTCATGGAAAAATGCACCTGAAAGACAGTGTTGCTTAGATGTGTTGTGGTGCCTCTCTACCTCTCAGTTATCCGTAGCTTTCATCCTTTTTTCTTTTTAAATAACAATTGGAACACTGAAGTTGCCATGTCTATTCTTGTGAAAAGGCTTCTTCTTCACCACAAAGATGTAACAAATGACATCTGTTGGTCTGTACTTGCCTTCTTTTACCGATCAATGAGGCAGGCTTTACCTATTCACACAAATTCCTCTATTAAAATATTTTATATATACATAATACATCTTTACCTATATCCACCTCTACTGGGAATGAGCGTGTGTACGTATGTTAAACACAATGAAAAGGTGGTAACATACTGTTGGATAAGAGCAATGGGGAGGGCTGAGGAAAGATGATGTAACAGGCCTACGTTTTACCTTCTTGTCTGCGTTGACCTTGTGAGAATCGGCAACAATGGAGGCAAACAGAAGGGAGTAAGACCGAGAAATGCACGGAGCACTGGACAGTGAAGATGGGAAGAAACAGAAAATTTAATTAATTTTGAGGGTAGTAGAGGGGTCAGACAGAAGAGGCAGTAGGAAAGAGGCGTGCGAGGAGGCGAGAGAGGTGGAGGGAGGGGCAGAGAGAGGGAGGAGGAGTCACATGAGGCTGCTTCACTGCAGTATTTCATCTGTTAGCAAGTCTCTGTCTGTCTCTCCGTGTCTGCATCTGCCTCTTTCTCAGTACCCACAGGACTGCTGAGTCAGCAGGACCCCGTATCAAACTGTTTCTCACGCTGTATATCTGTGTATGGGTTGTCGTGGCAAAGGCACATACAGTATGTGTATGCACTGCTTATAATTGAGTGTGTGTCAGTTGCAATGACATCCGCTTGAATGTGATGGTCAGCTGTGTGTACAGGTCATTGTGACATTGATGTAGCACAGCTAGCATGGTTAGCTCACTGCTGACAATGCACACCTTGTAGGAGGGTGTGTACGCATGCGTTTGTGTGCGTGTGTGAGCAAGAAGCAGGTGCTATGCAGCATCACACGACACTGTGGTGAACTGTGCATGGAAAATTGTGTGTGTGTGTGTGTAAATTATATATACGGACGATGGGAGGTTTAAAAAGTGCATGGGTGTTTGCGCGCACGCATGTGTGTGTGTGTGGTGCAGAAAGACAGGCCTGTGGAGTGGTGCAGCAGCAGTGGGAAGGGAGCCAGAAACACCCGACTGCAGAGGAGAGAATGGTGCAGAGTCCCATCACACACACACACACACACTGAGAGGGAGGCACAGATTCTGTCTGGGGACTGTAAACCCATGCTGAGACATAATGTTAGAGGGGAGGAGGAAACTTGAGGGAGCTAAATGATACTTAAATTTCATTTCAAGTCATTATATGCAGTTATACGCCTTTGACTTTCATTTTAGAATGTTAAACTCAACATACTTCCTAGAGTGGCAGTCTGAGCACCTACGGTATCTAACATGGCTTCTCTCTCTCCAACTCCATGCACTTGCATTTCCAGTGTAATTAATGTGCCCAAAAAAGAGACAAAACACACAATAAACAAAGATAAAGATAAATTAGACTGATAGCATTAAAATATCGTTTTATAGGTATCGCGATAATATCAATATAATCGCGTCGTGATAATCTGATTTTGCGACAACCCTAGTTTACACTACACTGATGATCCACACTCATTCGCACATGGGGTTTGACGTAATTTGGTACGATTACAGCGTAGCCATGCTCAAGCTGAATAATGCCATTCCATCATTACCTACAATCAAGCTTATATATTTCGATATCACAAAGAGCGAATATATCACAAATATATTCCAACACTGGAATCCCTTGTTTTCTCATGGATGATACCTTCTCCAACAGCAATAGATAGTAGAACCTTGTGTTTAGCTTACTTTGTTCTCCGGACAGAGCTATTGCAAAGTTGTCAATGATACAGACTCTTATGCTGATTTAACAAAGATGCTGTGAAACGCCACTCTCTGTGTGCTGACTATGTTTTCAATAAACTTCACTAGAATTGATATAGCAGGTATATTGCTTGATCTAGAATCACTTAGCGGCGCTTGCTTACATTTAAATCTGTTCTGTGAGTTCACATCAAATGACTGTCAGCCTGAAAGACGGCACTCTCCAGATGGAGTGCAGAAGAAGAGTCAGCAGTTATATGGGAACCCACAAGGATCAGAGGCCCTCTGAGAAAATACTGATGTGTCAGAGTGCTTTGGATTCTTTGTCAGACTGCCACCAATACTATGGATTTCCTTTATAAGTAAGCTATTCAGTCACTGTATTTCTCATACTTGACCACTGGCCCTATATTGGCTCTAACCTTGAAGAGCACATGATTTTTTTCATTCAATATTACTTTCTCGCTGTTCTTGGCCCAGTGCAGCACTCCATACATTTTTCTTCATCATTTCTAATTTAAGCTGCATTTCCTTTGCAGTGAACTCCCTTTCATATGTCCTTTTGATGTCACAAACTACTAAACTATTTGTGATATCCATCATTTGAGTTGATTAAAAAAAACAAAAAAACAACCGTGTCCACATTTATTTAAAATCCTTACAGCTTTGATATTTTTGTTGGTACCAGCATTATTAACACCGGTGTTGTTTCTATTTACAGGTTGTTCAAGCATGGATGTGTCCGTGCCCAGTTACATTAATGCACTGAATGGATCGACTGTCAAAATCCCCTGCACATTTACTTCCTGCTATAAAATTGATACTACCAAGTTTGACATGAACTGGACTTACCAAGAGACATTTAACGATACAGAAGATATGGTAAAATGGCTACTCTTTATGCAACTAGGGTGCTTACATCTTAACACTTTAAGCCCATTTTGAACCCCCCCACCCCCTCTCTCTCTCTTTCTCCAAAGTTTATGACATACTCCAGGAAGAAAGGAATGGTGCGTTCAGATCGGTTTGGAGAGAGGGTCATGTTTGCCGGGAACCTGGATAAGAACGACCTGTCATTCACCCTATCAGATGTCCAACTGGAGGATGAGGGGGTTTACAACTGCTATGTGAGAAACCCACCAGACCGCATCAAAGGACATGGTGTCATACAGCTCAATGTTGTTACCAAACGTAAGATGCTAACATTCCTTCCTGAAGTTACAAAATTGTGATACGCTCCCTGATTTGGTTATAGCACACATTAGCATCCCTCAAACCTTTAAATTTAGCCCCCTGCTCCCAAACATACAAGCGCTATTCAGTGCTAAACCAAAGTCAAGAAGTGCATTTTTAAGGGAGGGCTACTATGTGTCAAGTAGGGCTGACCTGAACGTTTCAAAGCTTTTACCGTTGCCATGGTAATCAACATCCAAATTGGTATTAGAATAAAGGAGACTCTGTGAGAGATAAATAGCGAGAAAAGGAGCTTCTCTATGGCGTTTAAGTACTCTCAAAACCTGCACACGTAAACAGCAAGGGAGCATTTCTGCTGCGTGTGCACACATGCAGTCCAACAAGCTTCAGACCGTCCACGCTTGCAACTGCCCCACAATACCCCGCTCAGAGGTGGGGACAGTGGCTGTAGTCCCCTCCTGTCCTCGTCTCTCATATGCTGTTATTATAATTACAATAACAGCAAAGTATATAGGTTTGTTTTCTTGTGTTGTTGTGTTGCTGTTTTGCAGTGCTCTGAGCTCTCCCGGCCACTGTACTGTAAGGTTAAATGCCATACAATAATCATATATAACAGACTGTGTATGTGAATGTGTGGGTGTTTCCAGGAGCGTGAGGACCTACTGGTGATGAGTCAGCGTTTTACTTATTAATGACCAGCAAGAAGTTGAACTTAGTCCCTCAGCATCTCTTTGGCCCACACACACACTCACATATCACACAGGCTAACTCAGCAGCACTTTCTTGCTTTTCCACTCTGTTAAATCAGCCCAGTAGAGCTTTTAGCCGGCACTCCACTTCCCTCCTTCCTTTGTCTACAAACTCGTTAACCCTCTCCTCTCCTCAGTTCCTCCTCCGAGGGATTCAACCATTGCAGTTGCGATCGGGGCATCAGTGGGCGGAGCATTGGCTCTGCTGATCCTTTCCATGGTAATAGTGAAATGTCTCCGTCGACACCGGAAACAGGAACTGATATCAGAGGAGAAGATGGAGGAGGAGGGAAAACTGGAGGCTGAAGGTGTTGCAGAGGAGGGAACCAAGTAAGGAATCTCACTCTAGCATCCTCAGTTCTGAAGCAGAAACTAAAACGCAGTGAATGGTATGTCACTCTTGTTTAAGTGGCGTATGCTTAGTTTGCAGCTTCTGTTCTACTGGTATGAGCTACTTAGAAAAACCATGTTAATCAGTCATGCTAGCATATACTGATTATTATTGGCATATAATTTACTGCTGATTATGGGATGCCATCATTGTGTGCCACATAAAAGCAGATGAACACCACTGCTGAATGTTGAGCCCAAATAGTTGCCCCACTGACTGATGCCACTTCTTAGGTTAAATAATTAAAAGGCAGATATAAATCTAGCAAGCGTTCATTTTCAAATCTGTAGCATTGTGCACATTTAGCACAGTAGTTAATTAATGTAACATGCCGACTACCAGCTAATCTAAAGTTGTTAATACAAGTAAAACATCTTAACAATTGTACGACTTTAGCGGGCTACGCTAGCTGTACAAAGCTAATAATTGCCCTCCTGGATTGGCTACCACAAAAGTGTAACAGTGTCTACAAAGCATGGTTATCTTCCATGTTAGTTAAACTTGCCAAACTTACATGCACGTTCTTCAGTCCTTAAAACCTAAATTCTACAGCCCAGACCCTGAGCCATGGGGCTTCATTTCATCACTTTCTTCAGTATGAACTTTACATCAATCTAAACAAACAAATAAACATCTACCCCTATTCCCCAAATTACTTAATGAAAACACATCATTATTACTTTATTATTTTTTACTATTAACACACAGGATTCTCATCCTGGGGTACAGTTTCAATCCACCATATTGCACAAAAGCAAAACCTCACAGCCAAGGCATTACTGCGTGTTGGGTTTAAGCAACAGAACTCCTTTTCTCCTCTACTTTGATTACAGACCTCAAAGCTTCTCCCTATACTGACTGAACGGGCGTCTCTTTTCTTATATCTATAGACAACCATAGCTGGGTCATCTGATTGAACAAGCAACCCGTGGAGCCCTTACCCCCAACACCTCCTCTGGTAAATATGTGCTCATGTCAACCATCTGGACTCACGTCATGAACACGTCTACTGCAGAGCTTAACTTGACGCGAACAGTGTGAATGCCATGCCATGCCATTATGCCATATGACTAGTTTGCGTCAAATTATTGTTTGTCATTCTCTCTTTCCCTCTTTTCTTTCAGATATGTGCACCCCCACCCCTGAAACACCAGAAAATCTGTAGTAACCACCGCTTCAATCATCCTCCACTGATACTTCCATCCCTTCTGCATGTGTGCGTGTGTGTGTGTGTGTGTGTGTGCCAGGGCATGCAAGTAGTCTTCTTTGCGTGTGTGGGTGTATTGAATGTGTCTGTGTCTTTGTGCGTACGTCTGTATAAGATCTCTTTTTTTTCCCCCTCTCAATAAGCCAGTAAACACTTTTCTGCAGGTTAACCCACTAAACATATATTACATTATTTATATATAAGTTAATATCAGTGGCATTAAAAGTCCATGTCATGATAAGGGCCGGGCGGTACTGCCTAAAATTTATACCACAGCCTAATTTGAATATGAAACGGTGACAATTTCACAGCATCATAGTCTGTAATTTTATAGCTTGAAGATAAATATATTATTAATTAACTTAACAGTGATTGTGGAGGCAGAGATTCATACTTAATGGAAGTCACACAGTGCAGAGCAGACAGTTGTGTGTATATCTGTTTGATGGTTGTGTGCTCCGTGGTCTCACAACATCCACAGTCTAAATCTGGAATTTTGTTTTCGATGAAATGTTTTGGTACAACATATTGTGAATTCAGTGCTTTTCAGCATTGCCTTAAAGCCATGTCTCTCAGCTGCCTGCATGGGCACCATGTCTTAACATAGCTGCACAGTTAGTGCAAGCGTAATGTTCTTCTGGCTTTTCTTATCAGAAAGACAATAGTCAGCGACTCAGCGAATTATATCTGCATGATGGTATTTGTGAGCTGGAGAAGATCCCAAACATTCCTCACAGGGTTTTTTTTTTTTTTTTTTTCACATCATACATTTTGACGTGTCATAGAAGGAAAAGCACAGGTGTTGCCAATAACATCAATGATGGATCGGTTCTTTTCAAGTGTTCCAGTAAATTCATGAGAGTAGTTGTGTCAACAGTCGCTCCCCATTTACGATAAAGTGCATAATATTTATCCTATGCCTTTTTCTTTGAGTGAAAAATGTAACCGTTATATTGTGTCCGTGGCATGTACGCTACTTTTTTAATAACAATCCCACAATACATTGTACCGTATTTTGAAGATGTGAAAATCACCTATTACCTGTGTCAGTAACCATTCTTTTACAGACAACCAACCCTCCTTCGTAATAAAAACTTCGTCTTAACACTTGTCAGGCCTGTGAGACGTCCTCGCTTGTTATGCTAACGATAATTGATGCTGGGACAGGGTGAAATTATTCATCCATCTACGCATTTCAAAAGGACTGTCTCCATCTAGGACCCACACCCAAAATACACATGTAAAACACATAATCTCTTTTCGTTTGGTGCAACTACGGTTCTTTTATGACAAAATTACAATTTTGGACACTTTTCTCCGTGGAGCAACACTGCCATCCATTGACCAGAGTTGGTAATAACCCTGTTGCAATGTTAGATAATTATTTAGTTTAAGAGATTAGTAGATTTAGTTATTTCTTGTCTTAAAAACCTCTTTAAAATTATTTTTTTACTAAATTACATCAAGTACGAGTGTTATCTTTCCAAAAAAAAAAAAAAATCCTGTACACAAATGGTTCAAGAACCAGTTATTTTACTTTGGGTATGCCCCTAGGCGTTTAGGCAAGTCTCCTCTTGTTTATATAGCCTTGGTATGAAAGTTGAATTGTATACTTTGTTTACCAAAATTCAATAACCATTTGACCATTTGAAGTATGAAAATGCATACATACGACATAGCACTATGTACAGCCTTATGAAATCCAAAACGAGCACATTATTTTTCCTCGAAAATAAGTTATCCCGGTATCATATCACAAGCGCGTAAAATGCTCTAATCCACGCCCCTCTGCAGTTAGAAAACTGTAGATTCGGTTTAGGGACACTTTCGTCGCACTTTCGTCACTTTTTTCCACTTTTTCTTTTTTTTTTAAATCTTGCGTCTAAGTTTTTCGGTCCTCTTCTTGAAGAGATTTTCTCGGCTGTTCCCTTTGCAGCAACCCTTTTATGTTTTTGTAACTTCTGCTGTCTGAACGCACTGACAGTTTTTCTCAAGTTTTGTGCATCTTTGTGGAAGCAACGTAATAATAATCTTTATCTTTGATTTCCTAACCTTGTTTTTGAAGGGTGAGAGTAATATCGACCGGCCAGCGAGATTATTTTCAACATTATTCAAGCTAACCAATTACATATTTAATAATTTAACGCCTAGCCGACTTCAACCAACCGCCGAACCAGGTCACGTGCAGCCCTGCCGAACTGTTGCAGACTGCTGCTCTTAGGGTAACTTGGAGAGACTTTGCCATACCCAGAGAGGGAGGGGTAACTGAATTGACCACCGAAGTGGATGTCGTTAAAGACCAGCCGGTTCCATGCCAAACGGTTTTTCAACGAGTGAAGCCGTGAAACACACCTGAGCCGCAAGCTGTGAGCCACGACTGTCCCAGGGGTTCAGTTCGAAGTCTACGCAAATTTAAGTAAGATTGGCTGCCGTGACTAAGTGTTGATGTCGAATAGGGTTCTCACATTAGTTTATTGTTTACAAACTAAATTAATACCTCATTCATCTCCACCACCACCAACTTTTTTCACTTTTTTTTCATCCACTTTTTGTTAACACAAACATGTTCATGTGCCTGAATACAGAGGTTCTAGGAGCAGCTACAGATTTCCGTTCAGTCTCTGTTACTGTATTTGTAGGTTAAAAATTTGGCTTAGTATTATTATTACAATCCTTACAATATGTGTGACTGCAATTCATTGTATAATTATTTGTACATATGAAAGCGCCAATTCACAATAAGAGTTATCTCATGACACTTAACATGTACTTACCATATATACATAAACATACTGTATGTTCCTCTCACAAGTCCTCCCCTCAATATAATTGAAGCTAGCGCTGGATGAGGTGTATGTGAAGTGAATTGACTACATGACAGCATTTTTGTCAGTAAGTAAAAAAAAAAATCAAACAATTTAAAGTGAAAAACTTGCATTCACAATCACGTAATTCATGTCGTTATTATTAATATTTTTGCTGAAACAGAACACTACACAGACACAGTGATGGCAACCCTTTGCTTGATCCGTATCACACAGAATGTTGAGTCTCATTTACAGACAGTAATACAGGAAATAACACCAAATGAAAATGTGAGATGCTCATCTTCGCGACTGACAGAGAAGAGCTGACTGAAAATGTTTGGTTTAATTAGTGTCCAACTACAAATTGTCGCTATCCACCAAAACAGGCAGAATTTGTTTTTATTTTGGCGACTGAAGCATGTACAGTGTACTATACTGCCATGAATGCATACCAAACAGTGCATATTAGAAAGAAAAATATTGTGATAATGTAATAAGTGTCCCAGGAAACCACAGCAATGTTAGTCAGTCCAAGCATGTTTAAACGTTCACTCTATGTAGCAATCAGGTGGTGCCATTTGTCATAATACCTGGAATTTATTTTGATTTTATTTGGATACACACGTATGTGTTTTGCTCTCATGTGTAATTTATTCTGTATTTGGTTGCACTTTCATGAGTTTCATCTGCCTCCTATGAAATATCAGTAAACAAACTTTCAATATTTGATATAATGGAAAGAAAAACTTCCATACAGACTTTTATAGCCTATTGTTATTTTTGTTCTAACAACAAACTAGAGTCCAACTGGAACCCTGTTTTTTAGAGATTGTGAAAGAATCCCTTGTAGCCATTGCACCTCAATACAAGTGATTTTTGTGCGTATCTTAAAGGAGAATAATATATTTTAAAAAAGGTTTAACAAATATGTTTTAACACTTGCATCATTGTCTCCAAAGTAATGCCTTTACCTCAACAGCGTTAAAACTGAAGATATTTATTTGCACAGTAACACATTTATACCAATTCTATTATAATCACAGAGGAGAGCATGTGAATATAATGGAGATGAGGGAAACATGTAAAGCTCACTGTATGAAGATGGTATATTGGAATGTGAGGTTGTAAGAGAAACATGGCATGGCGATTGTATGGTTAAATGGTCAATGTATTGGTAGTGTATTTATTAATTTATTTGGTCGGAGCACCGTAAATCTCTAAATAAGATATCTGATCACTATTAATGCCAATTTTACATTTACATGTTACAGCATGTGAGCATTGTTAATCTCTGAATGTCCAATGATGTTGATGACGTTGTGACAACAGGTCAGCTATGTCACAAAGTGGTGTCTCTATGATAAATTGTGGCTAGTGCTTCCAAATCTGGTGGCCTGGCCAGTACTTGTTTCTGCCATTGTTTAAAAAAAAAAAAACTGCGTACAGGTCTGTGCTTATGCCTGTTACTTCTTTTTTATTGTTTATGATGTTATAATTTATGTTTTCCAACATTACGGCTGATATATTGTGTCATTTCTGGAAATATCTAAAGAGCAACTATGGCGTCACTGTAATAAAATATCTACGATTACCGGTATGTGTTGTTCTGTGACGATCGGTAAACCTAACACGGTCATTTAACAAACATTATGCTTTTTTGTCAACGACAATAAAATGGTGATTTATAAATATATTTAAATGGAAACAGGCAATATTGCAGTGTTTTCTCTTCCAGTGTTTCCAAGTGCTGTTACTGTTGGCACTGCTGTTGCAAAGACAACCACATGTCTATCGCTAGCCAACAAAACAAAACAAACAAACAAAAAAATTCTGGCTTCCTTGCAGGTCCTGGTTTACGCTAGCATTAGCCAGTGGTAGCACATGTAACTTGATTACCGTTAGCACCCTGGCTACTATCCAAAGCAAGGAACAACTTTAAGAATCCCAATTTGAACTAAATCTCTGGATGCAGTACTTTGATAAAGGCAGAATAACACACGTGATTAAGTAAGCAGGTTTTGTTTCTTACTGATCTAGTAAAACGAATGTTAACTCAATGTGAGCTCTGAACCCTCTCAAGTTCCGTAGCTAAGGGGAAACAAATTTCGACAAGGTAACAGTCTTCGACACAACTCTGGAGCTCTCCCCATTGACTGAATTCCCCTCTGTTCATTCTTGTTTTTACCTCGGTTTCTATCACTCTCTGTCATTGCCTTCTTTGCCTCCTCCGTCAACAGGGCTCTTTTTCTTTTGCAGAGTAGAGTTTCCACAGACAATCTGGTTGTTCCACCGTTACCTTGGGATAGCTACCGGGCAAAGCAAATCCTGTTCCTGATTTGGTTTCGCAATGACTCATGTGTTTTCTTCGTTTTCCGTAAATCGAGCCTTCACTTTTTTGGGAAAAGTATACGGCACGGTGGCAGAGAGAATAGCATCGTGAAAAGGAGGCTTATAAGGAAGCAATATAAACATGGATAGTGTCATTTTTTCTTTGGCCATTACACTGTGCAATCAACTCTGATTTGATAATCATACGTTAATCACAAGTTGATCTATTTCCACTTCCAGTTGTTTGGTTGGGAGAGCCCTGATTCTGTCTTTGTTGACCTATAGTAAGGTGATGGCATGTTAACATTTGGGGTTGCAGTTTTAACCAAGGTTTTGTCGGCAGTAAGAAGTTACATACATGACTGTATATTGTACATACTGTATTTCTTAATCAGAACCAATGAAACAAACAAAAGCATTAATATTGTATCATGTACTAGATATTACCATTGTGCATCACTGTTCCCCACCTCTGGCCATGAGTTTGCCCTGAATAGTTGCTCTTGTATCACTTTAAATGTTAGTGAACACCAAACTAATGCTTGCACTGTGCTGCCGCTGAGCAAGCAGCTGTCATAACATTATGTATTTTAAATAAAGATTTAGGAAAATGCCACAGTTTTTGTAGTTGATTTTATATCCATCCATCCATGATCTATACCTGCTTATCCTGTTCAAGGCTGCCTGGGGCTGGACCCCCTTCCAACTCAAACTGGTCAAGAAGCAGAGAACATCACTGTATACCACTAGTCTCTCAAAGGGCGGACACCTATAGACAGACAACTACTTACAAATACAGGCAGTTCGGAGTCCGCACATCACCCAACTAGCATGTCTTTGCGGGAGGAAAACCCAGAGGAAACTGACAAATTAAAGACATCGGGAGACAAGCAATCTCCACACAGAAAGGCCCCAGCAGGGGCACAGATTCAAACCCTTCTTGCACCACTGTACTGTCTTACTCTGTTATAGCCCCCACATATGTTTCTCCTCCCACGGTGTTTCATTTAGTTTAACAAAATGGCCTCTGATACATTGGGCCTTTAAATTTAAGTCCCCTTTAGGGACTTTCTTGCTTTGTAAACTACGTGGCAGTGTGCAGTTGTTCAGATCGTCTGATACTGACGCGGACGGGTTTATATTGGAGTTTCGTTGAAGCCCTGTGCATCTGTGCCAGACGCCAAAGTGTAACTTATGCGTCTGAATGAGATGCAAGGGGCCGTGACAAAGCTTCAGTATATGAAGACCTGGGAATGAGAACATGCTGGTTCAAAAATAATAAATGCCTTAGGACAGAACTTTTTTATGTATTTGATATTATTGTTGAGTATCTATAAATTAACATAATTATGATCCCATATGCATTCAGGAATTTAGCAAAACTAAGCAAGCAAACTAAGGATGGGTGAGGGGATGCTTTTTTACCAAGCTTTGTCTGGAGGCCCACGATCTCAGACTTTGAAAACCTCATGTGAGCAATAACTCGTCTCGTACCCAGAAAGCCATGCTATGCTCTGATCTCACCAAAAAGGACAACCTGCAGCTGCTCCACTGAGCATCGCCAGAGGTGACTTTGTGAATGTAGAGCATGCATTTTCAGCCTTTGCAGACAAACAGAATTTATTTTGGTTCTGAACTATAACCCAGACTAAAAACAACCCTAACCCAGGCCTAGTTCGAAAGCTTATCCAACACCAAAATAGTCCAAAGCAGTTTATATCAAAATATCCAGGAAAGGTTAAATGATAATCATTTTAATTGCAACATCCCAAAGTAGTAGACAGTAGTTTTTTTATGTACAGTGCTGTTACAGTGCCTAACTGATAAGCATCCTAGTTTGCAGACAATGTGTGTCACTTGAAACAACATAGGTGCTAAAACAGGTTTAAACTGCCAATTTTAGGCACAGAGTGAGAAAATTAATACGATCAATCTAAGCAAATTATATGAATGACATAAATAGTTAGAGGTAAGCATTTTTAAAAATCAATATAAGCTTCTACCCCCATAAATTACATTGTCTCCACCTGATTAAAAATGATTCCGGTTCCGATTTTTTCCAAAAACACCAACAAAAAGGTCAATAATTAAATATTGGCCGCAATAAGAGTTTGACATACATCCAGAAAATTAGCCTGTCGTCGCTAGACCAATTCACAAATGCCAATTGAACCTCTCAGTTTATTTTTCAATTTCCAGAGAGAGTTATCAAGGGGCTCAAACCAAAGTGCCTCTGGATACAATTAGATAAACCTACAACCAATCAGATACTACTACTAATGTCAATACAAAGAGCAGAATCGCAGCCTGCCGCTTTGTTTGTTTTAGCGTTGTTCTAGTCATTAACTCAACACTACAACTATTAGCATGCTATCTTCCATTCGTGTGACCACAATTCGCTGTAACAAACTTTTAAATTAGGCCTTTTAGATCTCATATTAGTGAAGATTCAGCAACTAGGTTGCTTATTTATCGCCTCAAATTTGTTCAGACACAGATTTTAAAGTAACACAACCCTATACTGCTCTTGTCAAACCCCATTGGCTCACAGAACCTCACATCAAACCATAGACTGTACTGTATATCAACCAACCCGGCCCATATTAGATAAATGGTTGTGATTGGCCCGTCACAGACCAGGATGGAGAGAAATCTGCCAGATCAAATGAAACCTGAGCTCACAGATTTGTCTGATTGTCAGGTCAACAGGATATTGTATCAGATTAGAAAATTATATGAAACTTTGGTGTGGGTATATACAGCCTGTGAAACACAGGATATCAAATAGGTGTATTTAAACTAGGAGTAGATTATTTATCGGCCTGGCCAATTATCGGATCTGATATTCAGCATTTTTTTGATTGTGTGTGTTTGAATGGTCCGACTGCAGATAAAAATCAATCAATTTAAAAAAGCACAACATTGGCTCTGATGTAGCCGCCTGTCTCTGTCTGTAGTCACTAATAACATATAACTAAAGTTATAAAATGAATGTAGTGGAGTAAAAAGTCCAGGATTTTCCTCCAAAATGAAGTGGAGTGGTAGTTTAAAGTACGGTGCTTGAGTAAAGTGTACTTAGTTACATTCCATTACTTTTTTTTTAGAGATTTTCGTTCCTATTGCAAATGTATATCTGATCCAAATGTAATGTTATCAGTCTCCTTCATTACTAATAATCTGTATCGACCCTGAAAAAAACATATCAGTAGATCCCTAATTTAAACATTTAACATGAGTCCCCCTGTACACACACACGCGCGCACACACACACACACAGCTGAGAGATCTTACGACCTTAAAAGCTCTTTTGTAGGTCAAATTTTTCCACACAAAGCCAATGTCTTTCTAACATTTAAGCATCATCACCAGTTTCAAACTGCCCTCTTAACTTCCAACTCTGAAGCATGAGACCATCTAAGGCTGCACGACAACACAAACTGTGACGCTGCGAGCCTCCAATGCAAAATCTCCACCATGAGGATGTTCTGCACAGGTTTCAGTTCGCTACATTATCAGCACTGACGTCTGGCACATACAACTTTAACTTGTGTGAATCGGTATGTGCCGCAGACCTGCTCTTAACTTTAGACAGGACTCACCTTTTGATGGTCTCTGTTCCCCACCGACAGACAGGATGGACGGACAGACAGGAGAAGCACAAACCGCTGGGACAAAACTGATATAAAAAGAGAGGGATGCAAAGATGAGAACAGCAGAACGAACACAGTTACAAACATGAAATGACATGTAAAAAATGACACAAAAAAAAGAAGGTAAAAAAAAAGAGAATGGCTATTGGAGAAGACAGATTGACCCGCTCAGAGGAAGGACAGAAGAAAACGGGAGGTAGAGAGGGGCCTCCTCCAGTCAGGAGGCTCTCTGAAATCTGCTCACTCACCGGCTGGTGCAAAGAGAAAGGAGGGAGGGAGGGAGAGGGAGGAGGAGGGGGGATCGAGCAGGTCGAAGCATGGGGTGAGAGGAAGGTTAATCAGAGTGGGAGGTGAAAGTGGTGGGTGGGAGAGGAGGAAGGTGTGGAGAGAGAGCGGGAGAGAGAAGAACGGGGCTCAGTGTCCTCAGTAGCTGTGTTTGGGCCGGCTCAGCTACAGTATGTGGCTTCGCTGCAGAATTTCACTGCCTTGGCCGTCCCAGAAACAGATCCTCCACTCCCTCCCTCTCTCATCTCACCTCCCTCCGCTGCCTCCTGTCATCTCTCCTCCCCTTCGCTCTGCCGTCCCTCCCACCTTCTCTCTCTCTCTCTCTCTCTCTCTCTCTTCTCCTCCCTTGTCCACTCATCCCTCCTTTCCTCCTGTAGCCATCCTCTCCTTGAACCTCTCTTTCCTCTCTCCCTTCCTGATCCCCAACATCCTCCCCTCCTCATCAGTATAATGTCCTCTTTTGCTCCGCCTTCCTTCTATACACAGCATCCAAGGTCACCCTGTCCAAAGGCAGGTGTGTGCGCGTGCTCACTTGCGACTATTTTTATTGGTGTGTGTGTATATGCAAAGATGCACGTGTGCATGTATCATGGCGTGTTTGCATTTCTGTCTCCCTCTCTCCGTGTACCTGTGTGTATTTATGCATTCACCACGATCTGTTTATCTACATGTAGCTTGCTGCATATGGTACCGTATGTATCTCACTATCTATCATTGCCCCCCACACACACACTCGAACCTGAAAATGACATCAAACGGCAAGAGATGGATCACCTGACAACATCGGGACGCGTACGTGCGCACGCATGTGTTGATGTGTGAGAGTTGCGGAGGTCAAGCATTCATCATGTGTGGATAGTTAAAGGGAAATATGAACAGGAAGTGAAAACTTCCAGAAAGTGGAATGTGAAGGGGGTAAATATTTTTGAAATATGTCATAAATAAGATGCATTCGTCTTTTCTATTAAAACTATGATGCTTTTTGAAAAAGCAGGATAATGACAAATATCATTGACGAAGGAGGCAAAGAGAGAGAGAGTGATAGAAACTGAGGTAAAACAAGAGTGAACGGAGGGGCGTTCACTCAATAGAGAGCTCGATGTTGTGTCGAAGTGTGATACCCCATCAATATGGGTTTTCCCTTACCGCTGGGACTTGTGAGGGTTCAAAACTGATATTGAGTTAGCATTCTTTCTACTAGATCGGCAGTCTGAGTCTCTAGTTGAAATTTGGATTATGATTTTTCAGATGCATTGGCAATCTGATCTGAGTGCCACCAGTACTACCACTTAAGGCTAAGAGGGGGGAAAAGTTGTCAGTTTCCGTTTTAAATGAGGTCAGACTGCACATTCAAGTGGTGGACTTTGGCGATCCTTCACTGCCACTGTGTTGTGTTGAAGGCTGAGCTGAGATTGATGGCAGGTATGCTATGATCACGTAATGTCCTGGTGGCTCCATGATTTGAAAGGCAAGGTGAATCACTCATTGCTGCACCAATGAGTCATAAAATTGGAAAGCATGTAAACTAGGATTTGAGGTAGCTTGTGAAATTCTGAGTGTAGTTGCCTTTGCTGATTGTAGAGGCTTTATGACCAGACGATGGAGGATAGGCTCAGCTTTGGTGCATAGACCATAAAAGAATGTGGTGTTTGTATAAATTGTGCCCAGTTTGGCTTACATCCACTGAGATTCAGACAAACGTCATCTTAAAAACAACAAGGGGTGGCAACTTTCTTTGGAGAAAGAAAGCTGTGAAGTGTTTCCTTCTGGTAAAAAAAAAAAATCTGTTATATCAAATTGTAAACAGTAAGTTGTAAGGAATCAGTAACAGCTGGTTTCTAGCAAATGTAGCTTCAGTGTCAGCTGTTTGTGCATGTGCTGCATATGTACTGCATCAAATAAAATAAATCTGGTACATCATCTTTAAGAAACTCTATATTGTATGAACACCGTTATAAAGCTGTGTTCTGCTTTGATTCCAAACCCTTCCAAACACCTACTGAAGCACTGGAGAGGAAAAGAGAGCGATAAAACATGTTTCACTTGACAGAAAAACATGTCAGCGGACAAGATCACGTCTTAGTAATGAATTAGCCTGTCGAGTCAGAGGTACAGTCATGGAGGAGAGGTACGGAGCATGAAAGTGGAGACAGGAGTAAATGATGCAGTTCAGTGGTATGGGTGAAGCGCTCAGCCCATATCCGACTCGGAGACCCTTTTGAGTAAGGCTGACTCAGCCTTACTGTGCTAGACGCATACATGCATGTGTGTGCGTGTGGCAGCAGTTATCGGGGGGGGGGGGGGGGGGGGGGGGG
>JBBPCS010004440.1:0-11327 GCA_037974645.1 Hollardia meadi | reverse complement strand
AGGGTTTTCCACTAGAACATTGTACTGTAGCCATGATCAATGTCATTCACTTCATCTGTCAGTGGTTTTAATGTTGGCTGATGGCTGATTGGTGTATTTAAAAGTGGTGAATCTGCACTGTATATGAAAGAAGATCAGTTTCCTCTCAGTCAAATGTTTTCTGGTAAATTTCTTTTTTAATTTTCACTCCATAATGAATTTGTGGTATGGCATTCTCACAATAAAAGTAAAATCCTATCATGCTTGGTACAAGCCAACACCACTACTCAATTGTACCTAACCTTCCAACCTCATGGCCTTTAGAATTGAAATCGCAAAAGTCAGTCGCATGCACTGCCAATGGTTCACAAAAATAAAAACATGTACTGTATGTCAAAACCTTGTACTGTGTTCTTCAAGGTGAACTACTCTAAACAGAATTTAATGAAAGGCCTTATCATTGATGGCATTCCAGTAAAATCAATGAAAACAAATGAAAGGCTGAAAGGTCAAAGGACGTGGGCTCTAAATATGAGAGAACTAAAGCCCTGACAAAGTTCCAGGGACACCTGAATCAATAGTATTCATCATTGGGAGGTGATCTGCTGACACAATGTGTATAATCCAAACATCCAAGTGCCGCTTTTTCAGATCAGGGCCCTCAAAATCATTAGCATATCTGCCCAGGGCACCGTCCTTAGATGTTGGCCTAGTAAACAGCACATTTGGTTAAAAGTGGCTTGATGTGGTGGCTAACAACAGCTCATATTGATCCAAGCAGATGGCCCAAAATTTTATTTTTTTAATTATTTTTTTAACCATTTTTAATGTGTAGCACTCCATGATAAAATTGCCACACATTTCTGCTAATATCTTTATGTATCAATCACGAGACAAAACATTGGGAATAGGTCATGAAATCTGCACATGCAGATACTGTATTTTCTACAAAAATCTGCATCGTGATTGTATGTTGTTTAGAACAAGATGAGCAATTCAAATATGAGAATTATTCAGTTAATATTCATGAGCCCCAAATAAATCCAAAATATTCTTTAGAAACTGCAGTTATTACTCATGTGTCAGTGTATCCAAATAGGTTATGTTTATTGTGATTAAATGTTTTTTTTGTAATTAGATGTTTTGTATGTACGGTTAATCCCAAAAGATATAATCAAAGCAGCTATACTTCCAAAACTCTCTGGTGCCCATAAAGAGGTAATTTAAGAAAATCATGTTGCAAAAGCATAACTCAAAACCTCTGTATCAAGTGTCTGAGCTAGGGATGTTGTATATGCCAATATTTTCCAATTAATTCAGTTGATTAATGCTAACATCTATACTGATATATTTCTTCCACCTAAATGCAGAGAACATCATCTCTCTGTGGAGGTGGAATTAACATATTATTCCTACATTCATCATTGCCCAATGGCAGATGCAGACATACAGTACAATGCTTTTCAAAAATTCACTGGGAAATACAAGAGAGCAACTTAGTCAGTTTGCTTTGTGTGTGCATTAATGAAGCGTCATCTTATGGGACTCTCATATCGGCAGAAATGGTCATTTTTGGCTAATATTTAGCTTTAAAGCTTTTATTGGTCGATACTGATGACATGCTGATATTATCATGCATCCCTAGTCTGAGCTGATCAATTTACTAAACTAGCTGGCATTTTTTTCCAGTGGTTTCACTAAGGTGCTTGCCAAGCATTCCCTTTGCATATTGAAGTTTTGACTTACTATAGACACAAACAGTGAAGCACATTGGAGCACTATTTTGTTTGTTCTTCTTCAGTTAGAGGAAGAAACTCGATGCATTTCTTGCAGGCTGCTTGCATCACCAAGAATCTACACATTGGCACTCCCATATGAATGATATGTCACTCAAAATAGATCATGGGCTTTGATAACGCCCGTGTGCTCAGAATCAAGGATATCGTGTCTCATCTTAGTCCTGTGACGGTCAGGATGATGATGATGATGGTCTTCCCCTTGCCAAGGTTGTTAGTGTGGTGTGTCATACACTCACAGCCACAATCATCATCTTTAGGTAACTAGAGGGGGTCAAAACATAATTTAGTCTAAACCACAGAGAAATCAGAAGACATATTTTGACAAAAGAATCTCTGTGTTGGCATCATCAAAGGGAATTACTGCCTGTTTGTAAAAGACACAGTAGGTGAGGTGAAAAAGATTTTTCAAAGGCAAGTTTTTCAGCCAGCAAGGATCTCACAATAGGATCTGCGTGGAAACGTCTGCTGTGGAAAAAATACCCAGAGGACTTTCTTTACTGTATGGTTGTGATGCAATATGTACAGAACATCCTCACTGGAATCTTGTGAAATAATGGTTTTATTGTAGAATATGCTTTGTCACACACATTGTTACATGTAATTAAAAAAAAAATCTTTGGTTAAAGTTTAAGCATGAGCTTTGAGTTTAGTATTGAATTCTGATCAAATATGAGAAACTAATAGTGGTGGAAGAACTATTCAGATTATAAGTAAAGGTGGCACTACAGTGGTGTAAAGATATTCTATTAGCCTAGAAGTAAATGTCCTTGTCCAGCCAAAAAAGGCCAAACTGACTGGTTTATTTTTATAGTTAATGTAACTTTACAGTAGGTGCTAATATTGATGCATCAATGCATTTTTTTATGTAGCTGGTGAAGTTGTTGCTAATTTGACCTTATTCATATACTACTTTAGACCACTAATTCTCAATAACACGTAGCTATCAGATGAATGCAGTGGAGATAAAGTACAATACTTGCCTCAGAAAAGTAGTGAAGTATAAGTATAAAGTAGCATAAATAGTACAAGTACTGTATGTTGCAATTTGAGGAAAGTTGTTTGCAGAAGAATATTTCATGTCTTCACTATTCTTGTCACTTTAACTTTATGGCTGTACAATTCTCTGTAATTTTGGAAAATCTCCATGGTTTGCTGTCACTATTGCGACTCATTGTATTATATCCTGTCCTTTGGAATAAAAAAAGAATTTAAGAAAAGAACATTTCATGTCTCAGACAGAGATTCAATCCAAGGCAGACCCATCTGCAGCATTGTTACTTTTCCCTTGTTTTATTCCTATAAGACTATTGCAGTACTTACTTTTGTCTGTGCTTCCATCTTCTAATCCTTTTCTTTTTTGGGAAAACATATTTTAATTATATCTCAGGCAGGATGTCTTCAACCTGTCAACTTTTTTGAAATGAAACTTATTTTTTATGTACAACAAAACTAAAACCGTTATGGCTATTTGTCATGTTTTTCACTTCGGCTCTCTGAAATTGTGACTTAGAATGAAACGTCTCAGAGAATTGTGCATGTGAATTGATGTCACTTACTTTATGTCTTAATTTTAAACAGTAACAAACAAATCTCAAACTAAGCACTGTGCATTCACATCGGGGCTCTTCTTTTTTACTTTACATTCTGCTGTTTGTCTTGTAAAAACGCTTTATGCTGCCTTGTAGACTGGCCCAACTCAATTTAAACTATTCACTGCAATACCATTGATTTTCCAGGCTCAGGCAATATTATGTGAGAGGGTTACAGCAGTTTAGCAGTAACTCCATTATGCAGTGGATTTAGATTAGACACTGTATTCCTTCATTCTTGCTCTACAGAGAGGCAGATAACTTGTGAACAAACAGAATACAAAGGCAGAAAATGATGAAACGTAAAGCTTCTGGAACTACTGTATGCTGAGGGGCAACAGACATGTTGGTACGTCACACGTCACAGCACTTTGAGAGACTATATTTAAAATTTATATAAGTTGTCTTCATGTGTCATCGTTCTAGGAGTGTTAGGCTGACTTAATGTCACTTACCTGTCCATCTCTATTTCTGTCTGGGATTTAAAAATGTACTATTTCACTGCGATATTGCACAGTTTTCCAACTGAACTCTCTCAGCTGTGTTTTTATAAGGTGACTTATTGTATCCTTTACTTGATTCTGACACAATTCTTCCTGTATTAAACAAGACTGTTCTGAGTGATAAAACTCATGAGGCACAATGCAGTGCCCTGGGTCTTTATATTTAAAGACAATCCCATGTCACCATTTAACAATAAGGTACACAGTTGTTGAATAGTTACTGAGGAACAAATGATGAACTAATGGGTAGTTACTGATTAGTTGGTGAGTAACTCCTTGTCAAAATGTTATAAAGTAGCTAATAATTAGTTAATAAATTGTGGTTTATTAGCCAAAACTATAAAACAATTGGTAAGAACTTGGGTCCAATTCCTTCATGCTGGCTCACTGGCAGTGATACATTTTAGCAAAGATGGGTTTTCCAGAGCAGAAAGGGGGAGCGAACAATGCAGCAGAGTGTGCTACAGCCACGGGCTACAGGCTAGAACAACTAAAAGGATGTCAGAGCCGACAGTGACAGTGTTTGTGTAAGTACTCTTTTCTAGCAGAAGACAGAGACGAAAGTTCCGCACTGCAGGTTTAATATCACTTGGCCTTTTTCCATCAAATTTTAATCATGTGGGAATATATTTAATAATTCACATGCAAATTGACCCAACTGGTCAAAGTTCAGACCAGGCAAGCAACTAGAGATAGATGAGGGAGGGAGAACAGAAGATTTTCTTTTTCCTCCCCAACACCACAGCTGGTCAAAATTCTTACTGGGCCTTCTGACTGATATGTTAATTGATCTTTTACTGACTATTAATACAGGGCAATATATTCATGATTCATATTCATGTGCTAGGAATATAAATGAAACAATAAAAATGTAAAATGACTCTTACCCATCTCCCTATGACTAGTTTGGCAGATTCCAGACTGTATAGTCTCGATTTGCTACAATTATATAATCGTTTAGTTCTAATGAGGATTTCTTAAATTTCTTACAATTTTTTTTCAAAATTTAAAAAGACCGGATTAACCCAGATAATTAACTGCCAACATTAAAGTACAAGTTTATTGGTTGACAACAGTGTATTTGTTTCGTTTAGTCCCTATGAGACACAGAGGTCAGCAGAGCATCTCCAAAGCAAAACACAAAATATATAGGTTTATAAAGACAAAATGAAATGCATCTCCATGATGAAAAGGCAACAACGGGAAGCATCATCTGATATTATCAGTGTGTGTCTCTCCGGTGATCGGAAGGTCGGTGGTTGGATCTCCGGCCCCTGCAGTCTACATGTCGAAGTGTCCTTGAGCAAGATACTGAACCCCCAAATTGCTCCCGATGCTGTGCCATTGGTGTGTGAGTGCATGTGTGTGAATAGTTACATGCACTTATTGGAAGTTGCTTTGGATAGAAGCGTCAGCTAAATGAAATGTAATGTAATGTGACAGCATCAGCGTGTAGACGATCAATATAATGACTTTGTGAGAACTTCTTCACTCTCACACAAACCTGTCACAGCTTTAAGTTTACTGTCAACATTTGTTCAATTAGTGTGTGCCAGAAAGCTGAAAATAAAGCTTTTTTATTGCTTTATTCTTTCATTTTGTTGTTGTGTTAAGTTATGATTAGTTCTCCAGCACCATCATCAGGCCAAAGTGTACACATATATGAGAAATACCTTAATTTAACAGGCAGATTAATATGAAATTGACTGAGCACACTCTGAATTTGATCTCTAGTTTTCCATGTCATAATCTTTTTCCTGTAAAATTCACTGTGCACATTCTCGCTGTGCGTATGTGTGTGTGTCTGTAAAACATTATTTTAGATCAGCAATGTAAAGCTTTCACAAACTGGGAATAGGTTGAATCACTAACTGTTTTAATAGAAGATAAAAGATGTTTACTTCTATGAAATGTGTCACAAATGCTCCTTTAAAAGTGAGTAACAAACACATCAGGTAAGAGCACACAAGCTAGAGCCAGTAACGAGCTGCATTTCGAAATGTCCAGTCGTTCCCCAGCAGGACTGTTTTCCACCAGTCATGCAGTAACTAAGTTGTTGGACTTTTTCCCCGTTGAGCTTCAAATCTCCTCTGTGGGCAAAAGTGGGATCTCCCATTTGAAATTACAAACTGTTGTTTCCTTGTTTTCCTTTCAAGGAAACCAGCTACTAAGCAAGTCTTTTTCTTTTGACAGTTCTAAGAGTATCTTGTCTTTTGCCAAGTAGGGACATTTGATTTCCAAGCATCCAGAGCCACAACAGTCACAAGACACCTTCGCATCAGGTGATGCACCAAGATGAGGGTACTGGGTGGGCGGAAATGTAGAGTCTGGTGGCAGGTGGGGACAGGAGAGAGGAGAAACGGCAGGACAGCGAGGTAGTCGGCCATTAGCAGCAACTGAAAATGACACATAGAGATGAAGTATTTTCATCTTACTCTGTGAATTGAGGATTAACTTAAACAAAAATTGTGGAATGACAAAACAGTTTTGGTGAGTTTTATCTTGTTTATGTCTCATTTGAATGAAGTTTTTATTTTTTTAAATGGTGATTTAACAAGGCAATTAAGCTCATATTAGTTTGGTAAAAGAGATAAATGGAATTCAAAAGGTTGCAGTGGCATTTTTCTGTTCGTAAGGAAAATAGGTGTAAGAATATTCCCTTTCATGACATTGAGTTTGAGTTTGAGTTTGAGTTTGTTTTATTTACTTATTGGACTCAATGCTAAAAGAGCTTGTAAAAGTTTACATGTCCCAGCTAAAGTTACACAAGTACAGGGGTTATTGGACTGTCGCATCTAGAGGTACAAAGTGGTATAATGAGACAGTACCGGCTGGAGCTAGCTGGTTAGCATGCTAACTTAAGTCGATATCTCTGCAACACAACACATGGACGTCTTTGACATAACATCACCACAGCTGTTTCTTCACATTCTGTTGATAATGTTAGTTCAATTTTTGAACGTTTTAAACTAAAATTCTGGCTATATCTTATACATTGCAGCTTTAAATTGCGCATGTCACGTCTTCACGTATACCATGTTCTTTGATTTTAAAAAGCAACTCACCACTATGAAGTAGTACGTACATCCGCATCTGTCTTACTGATTAAACATTCCCTTGTTGGAAGTACTTGCTCTTTCACTGTGTATTCGTGCTGTTCTGTATTCTGAATCTGTACTCTGCCCTCCACTGCTGTCACAACCCAGTTTCCTCATAGGAATTGTTAATGTGTGATTGTCCTGACTTCTGTTCTGCTCATCCACTCACAGCTGCCTGCGCCAACCAATGATAAAGAAATCTGCAAACAGTGGTTTTACAAGCAATGGTAAAAGTAGTACATTTATTAGGCCTAAGGCAGCGCTAATCTAAGATAGATATGTGTAAACTCACTGCTGTGTAATCTGGTGTGGAATACCTGCACAGTATTTTCATTATTTCTTGAATGTAGTAGATCCAACCATGATTTCAGTATATCTAATAAAATATTTCACGGCTGACAACATATCAGACAAAATGCAGTAAAATGTGTGTCCCCTGTCAGAGTAAAATTACTTAAAGCAATGACAGGCATAATTCTTTTCTCTGCCTTTACTCTTATACCTTTTGTTTAATATTTTTTTCTCCAGAAGAAAACAGAGAAAGACCTGTTTTGTCATTTTTGAGGACTTGTATTTTAATACATGTTCCTTCTAGTGCTCTCGAAAAGGAAGTTGGAGTTAGTTAGTGGATACATTTGCCATTTCAAGCCACAAACTTTAGCTTCACCAAGCAAAATTAGCAGCTTTATCATTTGCAATGTTTGACATCACATGGTGAGATGAGGGCATTTTAGCTTGTAGTGCTAAGTTATATTGTATCATCACAGTATCATCCATGTTAATCAGCAATTAACCTTGTACACTGTTGGCTTCATTTACAGGAATTCAGCCTGGAATTTCTACTTTCTTGGTCCACTATCATTTAATTTATGGTCCTTTTGCAAGACTGTAAATCCGTTTTTGGCAGATTTTGGATCATCTGATTTAGAAAATGGGGTTCTTCAGCAATTAAACATATACAGTACATAGAAAAATTAAACATACATACATTTAATTTACTGGCCCCTATGTTACCAAAATTATTATATCATGTCCCATAACAGTAAAGCATTGAAAGCAGACCTTTTTTTTAATATAATTAGCAATGAATCAGTGAAGATCTTGTCTGTCTGTGACGAGCATGGGTTACAACTACATTGATCCATTATCTATGCAAAAATTAGACTGAAAGCAGAGATTCTTATTCAAAAGAGTTCAATCTTTGCATTTGAATATTAAAATGTAATTTCAGTTCTTTTAAAACTTGTTACATTTGTTTTATGCAGGTTGAATGAGATGGGCAGCACCAGGATAAAATGTTGTTTTTTTTATAAAAGAGTGTGCTCTTTTGGCTCTCGGTGTATTATAAAACCCTATTCATGTGTCCCACCTCATTCATCTGGCACACAATTAAAGAAACATTATTAAAAGTATGTCAAAATCCTACATGAGTCAGACCAAGTGATATTACGGTTATGTGATAAACACATTCAAAATGTTCCCTTTCTGTGCAGCATTTGGGTCCTGGTATAGAAGTTATTACTAAAAGCTGTTGACAAATAAACACACAATTAGATTAGTTGTTTTGAACATATGAGAACATGCACACACTCACTCTGCCGGCTGGTCTGTATTTTTTATTTTTTTTTTTTAATATTCCATCAAACAGTTTGTCCTGGAACAAGCCACAGAGGAGATTCAAATGTGATATTAGATTTTTACTTTCTATAAAAGATTCCAACATGACATAAAAACTGGGCCCTCAAGGTAGGGTTAATCCAAAATTGAGTTTTTATGGTCTAATGTGGCTTTACTGTCCTGAGCTGCCATTAATTTCCATTGCCAACAACCATTTCAACGCACTTTAGTTTTTTAAATTTTACATGCTAGAGCCTTGGTTGGGTTGGGTGAGCAGGATGTGAGAGATTTGACCATTTTGAGCAGCTCTGTCATTAATGCAGTGCATTGACTTATTGCTCTGGTGAATTGTGACAGAGAGATTCAGCAAATCATGTGAAGGAAATTGTCTTGTCATGCCAGCGTACTGTTGTGTGAACATGTTGTCAAATTAGTGTGTTAGGATAGGCCTAGCAAATTCTTCATATGTGAATTTTAAGAAACTAAAATAAATAAATTTAGACTGTTAATCTTTTGCAACGCAAATTCAAGAGAGTCAATTCTGACAAATGGGTCAAACTTTCCATATACATCTTTGTACACAGTGAGACCTGTCGCTGTAAAACCCACAGCAGAGAGAGGAGGATTTATGAGGCAGCAGCGAGCTGCAGAGTTGCTTTATTAGCTGGCAGCCTTCTTTTGTGGGCAGGTGTTCAGCCATGTTTTTACTGCCATTTCTCTCCTCCTCATGCTCCTCCTCCTCCATCCCTCATCATTCTGGCAAACCCTTGAGTCCTCATCAAGTACATTGGTAAGTCCCTCTCATTTCTGTGTACACATGCAGGGATCCTAAAGATACTTTCTGATATGTGTTGGCTTTCATCAATGCTGTGTTTCTTAAATAATCATTAATCAGTTACAGACTTTGACTCACTAGGAATATGCTGTACATGAGTCCCTTTCTAGCCCAGGTGCCACATAAAGTACCCAGTTTCTTCCTCTGTGCTTTGAGGCCATGTGCTGTACATTTCCAATATAACTATAACTATTCATCAGAACTGAACATTGATGAGGTTAAAAAAAAAAAGCTGCTTTAAACGTTTGATCCGTACAAATGACAAGGTATAAAAACCAAAATTAACTGTTTTACAGAGGATTATATGCCAGACAATTTTTTTTTTGGCCCACACCATTAACTTCCTGGAACCTCCACTGATTGCTTATATCTAATTCTCTGCAAACAAACAAATACATGAATTTTCCAAAATGTCAAACTATACTTTGACTTAACTGAGATTTCCACATTTCTACCTTGCACTTTCAATAAACACTGACATTGGATGTACTACCGGGTATACCATTACTAGAGAAGCAACCACTGTGGTTGCCTAGAAACCAGAGGTGGGGGACTCGAGTCACATGGCTTGAATCGGGGTCAGAATCAAGTCGCAATTTTGAGGGCTTGAGACTTGCTTGACATTCATAAAAGACCCCGACTTGACTTTGACTTGATATTCATGAGACTTGAGACAGATGACTCAAAAGATAATGAGAAGTTACATTTTGTTTTTGAAACGTGATTCATTGATTAGTGCAATGCATGCAAACCTGGCAACCTACTAGGACGCAGTAGACTAACAGAGGTCATTGCACACGGCAGCTATCATGAAGGGTATTAGTCCCAAAATAATGACATTTGGATTGAAGGATTATCTTGACGGAAGAAAGAAGAAAAAGGCAGTGAACAAGGTCGTCACTACAAACCCCACAGAGAGAGGAATATGTCTGTTTAGCTAACTTCTTGGCTGGCTAGAAGCTAACATTACATTTAAGCTATGTTAGACTTGGCTTCAAATCGTTCATGCATTTTTATTGAGAACACATATCATAATGTAAAAGACAATCGCAGGACTGATTTGGGGTTGTATAAACAGTTGCCTGCTCATAGCGTTACAGGTGTAACTGATGACATGCCACTTATTTTTCTGCTGTTTAAAATGGCCATTTAATATACCATTAATTTGAATAGCGTGCCCACTCTGTTAAAATTATTCCTGCCAGTGTTGTTGTTGTGGTTAGTGTGTGCTTATCATGCTTCATGGTCATATGAGAAATTATACAAAATGGTTGGATTACAATTTCAGCTCAACACTTCTTTTGGAGTGGAGTGTGAGGAGCCGGTGTCACATGTTGCACTGTAGTTGGTAGTGGTCGATAAAGTTTTCCCAGTTGGGGATGTAACCCAGTTTTCCTCTGAACTGATTAAAATGTATGGCAACAACAGTTTCTGTGGTTTGGTCTTAGTAATATTTTGTTTGTTTATAGGAGAAGTAACTCGCAGTTGTAAGTCGCCATGATGAATCTTGCTTCTGTGTGCAACTCTCTCTGTCTCACTCTACATTGTTCATTTTGGACACTTGCCAAATATCAGTAATATCAGTAAGTTTTTTAAGGTGTAAGCAGGCTGCCACTGTTTTCATTAACGTTAAAAATTAACTCAAATTTTTGTGGCCACTGTCTTTTAACTGATTTTTTTTTTTTTAAATAGGAGATCATCAGAAATCTGTATGACTTGGGAGTTGGGACTTGAAGGTTAGACTTGAGACTTTTGACTTGCACATGTGTGATTTACTCAAACCTCTGCTAGAAACACAAATCTTTTTCTACCATTTAGTCTGTGCTTGTCAAGTGTTGGGACACAAGGTGACAACTAATAGATTAAATTTGGCTATCAGAAATAATTAATAATTATCAAAAATAATT
>JBBPCS010004438.1:0-11329 GCA_037974645.1 Hollardia meadi | reverse complement strand
TGTGTGTGTGTGTGTGTGTGTGTGTGTGTGTGTGTGTGTGTGTGTGTGTGTGTGTGTGTGTGTGTGTGTATGAGTGTGTGAGTTTGGTCATTACTCCTCCCAGACACTGACATAGCTGTAAAACATCTTCAAAGATGCCACTTAGCGCCTAACATCAAAGAGACTCGACACTCAGACTTGAAACCAGTGGATTCAGTTTGTTAGCAGAGCTATGTGTCTCTCATCATCACCAGGTCATCACAGCCCAAATGCAAATCAAAAGCTCACAAGTTGTTTTTTTTTCCTTCTCTGAGAGAAACACATGGGCAGAAAGCAAAAATCTGGCATTCCAATACTACAACCCTACATGAGGTGATTCTGTCTCCCAAATGGGTTCCAGTCGTTGTTGCCACATCACAACAAATGGGCTGTTTTCTCCCGAAGCTGAAATGTCCAAACATTGAATCCAACCAGGTCCACAGACGGCTTTGATTAGAAACACATGCTGCATTTTTGAGCTATGACTTGATTACACGCCTCTTTTCTTCCAGAGTTAAGGGGGCCGGGCTCTCCAGATTGTACATTGTCTTGAGTTACACTTTTTCGTGGAAGACAATGGTTCATCAGTCACCTGATGTGTATGGCGTCTGGCAGTGAACCTGGGATGGCTCAAGCGATGGAGCTGCTACATTTTTAAAGCAGCTTGTGCCCGTGAAAACTTCTCCATGGGAACTACATATAAACCAAATTATTGCACCCAAAAAATGGAGGCTTTGGGTGGGGGGGATGATCTTTTCCAGATGTTGAAAGAGTCGTTTTGGCACTATTTGGAAACATTTTTTTAAAGAAATCTTAGAGATGGTTGGAAGGGGAGGGCATTAAACGGGTAATGTAAGATATAACGTGTCAATATAGTTTTAGGGTGACTTGAGCATTAATGTGGAACTTCCTGGCTCACGGTTTGCTTAAACAGTTTGAGGGGATGTCACTACTGCCGTATCTTTACACTGAACTCCTCTGCAGGTTCAAGTTAAAGTAACTATTTGCTCAAAAGCCGTGCAATTAGCCCCCCCGAAAGGTCTCCGGGTCCTTGATTGGCACTTGTGCACAAATGTGTCCTGTGATCCTCTCAACCTGTCCATGTGGGAGGATGACAGGACAAAACCTGAACACAGAAAGGGTTGGGTTTACCAGAGCGCTATAATTTTATTCTAATTACGAATGTGCCAAAGCCGCTGATTGTGCGCAATCTATATAGTATATGACACTCTCCATTCTTAGACCCTTGATTTGGACAAGGAAAAACTCCCCCCATGAACAAAACCCTTTAACGGAGAAAAAATGTCAGAATCCTCAGGAGAAGACTGTGAAAACAGTTGAATAATGTCTCTGCCGTTCTGAGGGAGGCTTTCCAAAGTTTGAGAAAATAACCCATTTTTAATGAAAAGTCTGGGCCTATAGGAGGCAGGGAAGGTCTGGAGTAAGATGCTATCTTGTTGCATTGTGAGAAATGTAGCATTTTCCATTCAAAGGATATCTCAACCTCTGCTACTTCAATTTTGTCCATTGTTTTTGAAATCTGACAATACTGAATTGCTGGAGTCCCTTTAATTTTTCCTAAAAGTATTAAAGAGGTATATCCCGAAATGCCAGGACAACAAACACATCAATCAGGTTAATGCCTTTTAGAAGGCCAGCCGTCACTGGTGCACGGCGCTGTCTGTTGATACAGCTGCTTGTAGTTTTTCCAGGAGATCAGGGGGACTTTTGCCCTTTGGAGCATATCCTCTGTAGGTTGGCAGGTCTTAGTGTACTCTCCATGAACATGTTCACTGTCTCTCTCCTAGTGACCATTTCAAAGGCAGCCGTTATTGCTTTCCATCTTCCAATTTCATCAGATGGTATGTCCCATCTGGGAACCTTTCTCTCTGTGGTGAAGTGCTTTGGGCCAGGTAATGATTAAGCAAAATCAGATTAGTGTTGCTCCTGAGGGAATTTTTTAATCAAGCAAAGATGAGTCTCATTTGTCAGTACTACAAAAAAATGACTGTAATAATAGGGAACATGTGCTTTAGAGAGACCTTAACATATAGTAGTAGCGTACTTTATTACAAGCGTCGCCCATATTTTTAAGATGTAACTTCTCCCTCTTATAAATGTGATAATATCGTCTGTCAGACTCTCAAGCACTGCGCTTACTTGTTCAAATGCCACAAAATGGCAACTGTCAGCCATAATTGCAGGTTGTGGTCCAACCCAAATTCTAAGTTGTAGCGAGGTGGTGAACAAGTGGAGCTACATGGGTGTTGGTGGGTGACAAGGGTTAGCAATGTGGCCTAAGTTAAGTTTAGGCACTTAACAACTTGTTGGACAGCTGATTGACTTGATGGTGAGATGCCTCATATAAGTGCGGTGAAAGGCCTGGAGGTCAGTGTTGACATCCAGGTGGTCCAGCTGAAACAGTGGGAAATACATTACTGCAGTCTGTTAAAATGTTGTCTTGCATATGATGAAGGTGAAGAAGGTGAGCCACTGTCCAAGCTAAAGATGTTGAATCATTATCAGCGAGCTGAGGCATGCTGTATCTCTTTTTTCTTCTGCTCAGAAACAAGCAAAAACAGTGGATTTCTTTTACTCTGTGTTGATTGTGACGGATGCCTTGATTGAGTAGGACTACATATTTTGGAATTCCTCGTCACTGTCAAGACTTGTTTGATGCGTCTTTTGTACTCCATATTTCTATAGAGATCAATGGGGTACGGTCTCATCATTGCCAGATGGGAAAAGTTAAACTACCAGAGGCTTAAAAGAACAGTTGGAAAGTCAGGTGAAGTTTCTTAGTCCACAAAAATGTTTGTGGAGCTTCGCAGCAAAACAGAGTTGCACCATTCTCCTAAACAACTGAAGAAACATTAAAAAAAACAACCTAGAAAAAAAGACATACAGCTCATCTGGTGTAATCCAAGTCTCTGGTAGTCCTAAAATCCCAAATTAATTTGAAAAGATGAATTGTCTGAAGTGGGTACACAAGCTCATACATGTCACTTTTATTGTACATTATGGCACTTTTGGCATTATTGATTATACAGAGGGCAAAATTAATGTACAAATAATTATTGTACATCTGACAATGCTGTAGTGTCTTACAACTGAGAGGATCTCTGGCAAAAATAATCATTATAATGGTCTTTAATCATAAAAATACAGACATTCTCCAAGGGGCTCATGTTCAGGAGGAAAAAAATATGAGGTTTAGTAGAGTTCCAACACACATAGTGCTGGAGTCAGTACCATGTAGTACTGCCAGATCTCAGCAGAGGCTCTGATGTCTCTTGAAATGTCATCTGCTATTAAACTCATAGTGTGCAGCAGTTCTGTAAAGCAAAATAGTAAGACTAAGGAGATTTTTTTCATTGGATCATGGTCTGTTGCATCAAAATAACCACTGACTCCAGCTATGTCCTGTAAGTTAGGAAGTAAGTTATTCAGTCGCGAGAAAGGGGGCATTCTTCCCACACAATGTGAGTCTGTGCCATCCTTTGCTCACTGGCTGCAATCTCCAGTCAGTGTTCCCACACACAAACACCTCTGACACATAGCCAGGCCAATGACATGTGGAAAAGTCTGCTTGTAGTCGGTGACTCATGGCTACCATTTAACCTCAATGATTTCACCAAATGGGGGGGAAAAGGCTGCTGTGGTGGAAAGAGTCAGGGATTTTGTGAATGAGTTAAAGGTGTAAGATATGGCCATAATTTTAAGTTAAAATGTTCCCAAAAAAAAAACAAACTAACATTATCAACGGATTGTGGAGAAACAGCATTGCTGACATGATGACAAAGATGCTTCGTGTTGCAGAGATATCTACTGAAGTTAGTATGCTAACCAGCTAGCCCCAGCTTGTCCTGTCATAAAAGTTTGCTGAGTTTCACAAGCTCTCTCTCTCTGCGTTTACTCTAATAAGTAAACAAACTCACAAAAAATGTCAAGAAAGAAAATATTCATACACCTCTTTTCCTGACTAAACAGAAAAATACAACCGCACACCTTCTGAATTCAAGTTTCTCTCTTTACAGAACTAAGATTTACAGTCTCTAAAATGATATCCATATGAATGACATCAGGTACTTTGTGTTTCTGTAAATATACTTTAGAATTAAAGCAAAGTTGCATGCTTTTTCATAAAGAAACAGTATCCTGCAGAATAACCTTGTAATTGCTGAAGTGTATAGACATTTTGGCTCAAGCTTCTCTTCATCAGCCTCACCAGTTCCACACAAACGACTACCACAGGTTTACACAGCTAGAGCTGTGTTGTGCACCACGTCACTCTTTATTTGCCTGTATGTCCAAAGTACAGGCTTTGGCTCCGCCATTGAATCTCATGTTCCCTCTTCTTTCTAAGCCTTGGCCTCATAATTAGGGGGATAAGCTTTAAACATGGCATGAGACCAAAGAAGAGGTAACTTCATTTCATCATAATTTCATATCTATTAAGAGAGGAGGGGGTTGAAAGAACAGAGGAGGTAGGGGAAGAGGATAAGGGCTGGAATATCTAATGAGAACAAGAGCGAGATTGTAGTGCAGAAGAAGAGGCAATGAGATAAAGTCCAGAGGGTTGTTTGGTACATAAAATACTTCTCTGTAATCTCGTTTTCTAGCCCCTGTGCTGTATATCGCAATAGACTGGTCCAACTCCAGCACAGGAAGTCATATCAAATTGGAATTTCCTCTGGAGCGGCATGTGTTTCCGCTCTGGTTGATGTCATTAGTAAACAACATGGTTTATGGTCGAAAGACAAGACAAACATGAGACCAAAACATTGTTCATTTAGGAAATGTTACAAAAGTAAATGTGCACTGTTGCCAGCACTGGTAGCTGCTGAAACATATCTTTGCAAAAGGTCCTTTTGTTTTCGTAACTATCGAAAATAGGTCAGCTTGTGATTTGTTCGCTCTTTAAAATTCAAGGCAGCCTTTTCTCTGGTTGGACCGTTTGGGAGGACATTTCTGAGGCTCCCACAGTTGTGGATGACATGCTGAATAAAGTATGCAACTGTTACTGATGGAAGGGAGGAGTTTCAGCAAACAAACTGCCACAGATCTGCCAAGAAATAATCCTCCACTTGGCACTGCTGACACTGCAGGAGGGCACTCGAGATGCAAGTAAAACGGGGCTTCACTTACGAAACATTAACATTAAAATGTATTAATTAATAATATGTCAAATTCAGAAAGAAATGTCTTTAAAGGCTGTTTATGTACAACGTATTTAACTTATTTTATGTGGGACCATAATGTGGGAATGTGTGCTGCTTGCACACCAACATTGCATGCTGCTGCATCCCAGAAAATCTGATTAAGACCATGTTGATCCACCCTTGACCAAAGAAAACTAACTCTTAAATTAAAGTGATACGTTGAAATGTAATAGCAGCATATATCATTCGAAGGTCCTAAAGTAATGGCAGACTGGATATGGTGTATCGCTTTAGTCTCCGAACTCAGTTCATTCACCAGTCAGCTGCTGGTGGGAATTTGTTATCACTAACAGCACGGTTCCATCATGCATGGTTTCAAAGACAGCCAAAAGTAGAAAATAAATGAATTTGTGTTAATTTGTAAAACAATGTCATGTGCTTCTTATTTTCTTCTTCTGCTTCTTTTTCGAATGTAGTGTTGCTTCTTGTAGAGCAATTCTGGTGAGTTTTAGAGCCTAACAATACTGTATTTTACTGATACTAATATCAGCATTTGACAGTTTTCCATTTCATTTTGTTATTGAACATGTTGTAAGTAGCCTCTGGTGAACAAACTATGTACCAGAGAGGCTGTTTCTGCTTCAGATGCGACCATTTCAAGAGAGATCCAGACCTCGGTGACCTCGCTACGATAAAACGCATCATAGCGGCAACCTTCTGACCTCATTGCCTCTATCTGTCTGTGTCTGACTCTGGCCTTTACAAAAATGCAGGCTGCAGTAAACTTCAAGGGCTGCATTTAGCAATAAAGAGAAAGTGATAAATTCTGTGTGTCCCCTGGGGGCTTCAGGCTGAGTGATGTCACCGTAGTAAGGGGCCTCACAGTGTTGGGCTCCTCTCAGGCTCTTCTCTGTGCTCATGTGTTATATAAACCACAGCTAACACAGAGTGAGTCAAGATGAGTCCTCTAGGACAGTGACAGTCCCGGGTGGCCTGTACCTGCAGAGAGGCAATCACTGGAAACTGCCCAAGCTGTTACACCTCTATGTTTTTAGTTTGGCTCCATATACATTTAATGGTTGCTATTAGAGTAATGATGTGTTGACCATCCAGCAAAGTAATAATAGATGCCTCCTGCCTGGGAAAACTAGGGGAACAGTCGATGTAGTTCACCTGGAATAAAGTCATGGTTTCCATTTCAGAGGTACTGGATTAAGGCCAAATCAAGCGTAACTCAGAGTGTTTTGAGGACTTTTTGGCCTAAACCATCCACTCAGACACTGTTTTCTTTTCAGATTCAATCCCTGCTTCCAAAAGCCTCTCCACAACATTGGCCTCATGTTTGAGTTGCAGGAGTGTAACTCATTTGTAAAAATTGCATCTCTTTCAATGCAATCCTGTTACGTAACTTTTATTGAACAAGGACCTTCCTGCAAGTTCGCGATCCATTTTTTTGCATTGAAAAACTTTTGTTGTTGTTGCAGTCTCGCTTCTAATTACTTGCACTTATACATCAAAATCCCCTTTAACTTATACGAGTTATTGGAATTAAAAGACTTTAGAGCTGCCACAATTAGTCAATTCATTGATTGAACTACTTTGATTACTGAATAATTGTTTCAGTCATTTTTAAAGCAAAAATGTCAAACATTTGCCGGTTCCAGCTTCTAAAATGTAAAGAGTTGCTACTTTTCTTTGTCATTTCTGGTATTAAATGAAGAACAAAATAATCGGCAGATAAACTGATGTTGAAAATAGTTATTAGTGGCAGCCCTAAAATATTTGTTGGTGTGTTCCTTTATTAATGATAAACATGTTTACATTAGGGGTTGTGTGCAAACCTTTAAGCTAGAGAAAACCGCAAAGGGGAGTTGGTCCATATCAATTGCTGATGATATAGTCATTGTTGGAGTTTCAACTTATCCTGTTTGACATTATAGGAAATTCTGGATAAAAGCATCAGCTAAAACTCACAATCTAATATGAATATAAATAATGTCAAGCTTGTGACCTCACACGATGCACACCAGTGGAAAATGTAAATATATATGGGAAACATCGTTTGCCTGAGGAGCAGCACAGATGATACGGTGTGGTGTCGTTGCCCAGCGGTCACATCACTTCTCAGAGCTTTGAGAACAACAAAATGGAGACAGGGAGAAGAAGAGCAAGAAAGTAAGAGAAAGGGGCACATTTATAATAAATACAGTAGGTAAAGAAAAGAAAAAGAACAGAGCAGATAAGGGGGAGCGTGTGGAGGAAAAGTCCAAAAGGAGACGGTGTGTTTTGATAAGGGATAAGGAGAAAGAAAAGGAGATTGGAGAGCTTAACGGGGATATGAGAAAACACAAGCTAATGCAAAAGAAAAAGCAGGATTTAAGAAGGAGCCTCCGGCAGCCATTTGGTTTTGGGGAGAGGACGCGGCATCCTTGAACTGCTGTAGCACTGAGGTCAGACAAAATGTGGAGGCAATAAGTCTCTGCTGCCTTTGGGGCCCGCTCCTAAACGCTAATACAGGAAACCACATAAAACAACTCAAAATCCTCCCTGACCAGAAGAATGACGATGGTGGAACATGTGCGTTCCATCATTTGGCTTTCACAAGTCAGAATTTCGATGGGTAGAAATGTTTCAGAATGAAAAGTCTCTGTTAGCTGTTTAGTCGTGACCATTTGCCGAACTCGCTGCATACTTTTGATTGTGTTGCATTTGTTGGATTTCTGTGGGTTGAGCTGCAACTTTGTGCACGTTAGTGTTGTCCCATGAGTGTTATGTCCCTGTTGTTTTGACTCAGGGAGGAAAAGACAGAAAGCCACAAGACTGCACAGGGGGAAATGGTTTACAAGATGTTAATGCAGCCACCTGAGATCATGTGCCTGTCCTGACATATTCAAAGTGAAACACAGAGAGGAGACAGAAAGCCAACACCTCGATCTGCACTTGAATAAGCAAACAGATGTGTGTAGCAGTGATGTGAGCTGTGGTTAACAGTGCAAGGCACTTAATGCTTTAAAATGTTTGTTAACCCCTCCAAAAAACACAAAAACATTTTCTCATCTAGCCCTTTAATTATCTAGCCGTTCACATTGTTTCAGAATTTGTGCTGAGGTTATGAGAAAGTCCATTTCTGAGATTTCAGCCTGCAAAAATGGGGGCAAATGGAATTCTGTTTGTGCTTAAACATCAAAAAGTGACATTTAAAAAATACCAAAAGCCTCTCCACAACATTGGCTTCCTGTTTGAGTTTCGTGACTGTAACCCATTTGCATCTCTTTAAGTATAACCATGCCACATAACTTCTTCTTTTTTCTGGTATTAATATCTGTATTCACTCTCCTGACTGCTTTATACCTTAAAACTCCTTAAACTAATAAAAGTTAAGGTTAACATTCATGGAATAAGTGCAACGGTAATTTTGAAGATATTTATAAGCGTATTCCCAAATGAATGATAATGTAAGGGACGTTCACATTAAGGGGTGTGTGCATACCTGCCAGGTGACTTAGGCGTTTCTTTTGCTTGAGAAAATTTTCTTTCCAAAAACAGTGTTTCTGTTACTGAAGATAATCTGCAGAACATACTTTCAACAGTATTCACAGGGACTATTTCTTCTGTGTAAAGTAGTTAAAATTTAAAAATAAAATGTTGACACTGATGTGTGTGGATTGACAAGAGTAACTTGTACAACTTTTATTTCAATTGTCATTCTCCAGTGTTTTAAATACTGCAAGCAATGTTTAATTCACCTTAGGTATGGCAACACATTTATAAAGACCGTTGTCTTAGAACCTCAGGAGTTGATTTGAAATGATCTCCATGACTAGTTACCACTAGGGGAGTATGTAAGAAAAAAGTTTTTTTGTACCTGCTCTATCCTGACACTCCCAGGCAGAAACAGTTTCTAACACAACATGCTGCGTTTTCTACAGACCTAAAACATCCACAGAAAGTGGTTTTGTTGTTGCCTTTCATATTACAATGACACTAATCGACGTCGAAACGCAGGAGACACATGTTGCAGCATCAGTTCATCAAAGTTGACAATGCAAAACATTTTCATGAAAGATTTTAATTAATAACACTTTATGGCAACTCTGCTAATCAGACATTTTTGTTTTCCAAAGTTGGCTGTGAATGAATTCTTGATTAATGTGCCAAACTGTCAGTAGAACAAAGCTAAGAATGCAGACGATGTGTTAAGAAGACACATACAGCCAGGACAATACTTCACTGTAGATCCATGTGCAGTATATTGTCTCTACTCAAATCTCCAGACATTACATTGCTCTTCATTTCTTTCTTAAATACAAAGGCCTGAGACACTAGCCTCCATTGTATTTCTCTCTGTTTCAGTCACGCAGCGAGAGCATATTGTCCTGTAAATAGCTTTCCTGTGAGTTCCTCAGTGCACAGTTTATTCTTTCACATCTGGCTATGTGCTCAGTTGATGTAAAACACCGGGGCGCTCTGACCCCTTGTATATGTTAAACCCTCTGCTCTGGTAAACTGGAATGACTGACGTCACCCATTCTCCTTCGCTGAATACCTGCTTTTACATGGACCCACCAAATGTAAAATTGTTAATGGATATTAATACGTGTAAGGTGAAACAGGCGGTGCAGCAGCGTGTCTGTGTTTTATTTAGCTTGATCAGCGTGCACTGGAGCTAGCTTAAGGGTACGTGGAGGCCACGTGTTTGACAGTTTACCAGGGCTTTGTGTAAGATCTGATTTCAAATCAAACTGCTCCACCTGGTAAAGTTAAACAGTCATGTTGGTGCTTTGTTGTGTACTCAGAGGCAATTTCACCTAAACACTTATTTGCTTCTCACAGTTATATACCATGTCAATTTGAACACTGCGTTTGTAGGGCCAGGCTATTGGATTTTGCTTTAAAGAAAAGTAATTGTGTCTGTGTGGCAGTACAAGTCACTTTACAGTGAGATGGAACAGCTGAAAGTCATCAGACCATTAGTGTACTTTACTGGAGTTTTTTAAGGGTTTAAAGGGACAGTTCACCCCAAAATCAAAAATACATGTTAAAGAAAAATACATAATACGTAGAGATGTCTGCCTTCTCCCCAATAGAATGGAACTAGATGCCACTCTTGTGCTGCTCAAAGTGTAAAAGTGTAAAAATTCAGCAGCAATGTCTCTTTCCAGATATCATGACCCGGTTACTCGAGATAAACCACAGACCTTGTTGTGAGCAGTTTCGTGTAGGAACTATTTTCTTTCTACCGAACTACATCTAATCACCTCGCAGAATGAAACATGAATCTACTCGAGATGAGAGAGGCTCGTGCTCGTGACAGGGCAGGATGTAAACATTGATGCCGTCCTCCTCGGCTAAGCTCTAACCCTTAACTAGCTTAGTTAGCTAGCCTCTCGTCCATGAGTAGATGCACGCTTCCTTCTGCACGGTGATACGGAGAGAAAATAGTCCCTATGTGAAACTGCTCACAACAAGTTTAACAGGTTTCTGTCTTGAAACAGTGTGTAGACCTGGTCTTCTCTGCAGGACTCGTTTTAAAGTTTGTCATGAGCACATTTGATGCCTGACCAGGAAGTGATTGCCCTGGGTTTGAACTTTGACCCTGTGAGAGCATCAGGCCAGGCTGTACTGAAGAACATTCACTGTGTGGTAGCTTCAACAGCTTGTGTTTTCTGATGTTTAATTACAGCAAATTATTCCTTTTCAGTGCATTCCATCTGTCCTACAGCATATTTAGTTCATAATGAATACACGCACATGCTGTAAATTGCATTTACCATATGGTGTGAAGATACAGAGCCCGTGTGATTGGTACAACTGGAAGCACTGAGGATCTCTCTTTCTTTGCAAAGGCAGTGGAGGATATCTGAGCATGTGTAGCACCATGCATAATCTGTCTTTTAAATGCTTGTTTTTGCCTCTCAGAGCTGATATGATTAAAAGGTTATTCTGTAGGTTTTATATTAAAATGCAGATTCAGACTACAAGTAGCAGTTCTATTCTGAAACGTACAGTTACAAGATGGAGATGAATCAAATCCGAGGCAACAGAAGGCAAGAAGTCAGTCTGCGAAACAGATAAAGAGGTGAGGAGGGGGGGGGGGGGGGGTGTAATTAAGCAGGACCACAAACCTCCCGGGGCTGAACCGGGGATGG
>JBBPCS010004437.1:0-11330 GCA_037974645.1 Hollardia meadi | reverse complement strand
GTGTGTGTGTGTGTGTGTGTGTGTGTGTGTGTGTGTGTGTGTGTGTGTGTGTGTGTGTGTGTGTGTGTGTTACAGTGGATGTGAGACAGGAGATGTTGGAGGAGGCGCAGAGGAAGCTGATGCACCTTCTGAACAGCACGGAGGGGAAGATAGACAAGTAAGTTCAGTCCTGTCCTGGTTAAATCTTACATTCTTTTATTCGTCAAATTGAGATTATTATCAAGAAACCATATGGTTTTCATCGGAGTGTCAGAAATTACTCATCGTACTCTCCCACAGTTTCAAATGATCGCAGAAAGTCACAGTGCAGTATAAATATGAAATAATGTCTTAATGTCGCAATATGACTGAGAGGATCACGCCTAAGACTGCAGAAAACTTAGGCGGATTGTCGCTGTCCAAAGACACCATGTTTGAATTTTTCAGATAAAATTAAGGGTCATGTGTATCTTTTATAAGTTGAGAAAATGGTCTTGCATCTTTAGCTACATAAAGCGTTTAAAAAGCCATTGGACTACCCCAAAAATAAATCGTCACAAAACTGAAAATTGGGCTGTGTTATTTCACAAAAAGTGGACGTTTTGGAGCTGCATGGTTTTCATGGGACGGCAACAGTTATGGGAAAGAGATGTATTCTCCCTCGCCCTGTAACATGCTTGAATTTCTATAAATAAAACTTGTGTACCTCTGTTTCCCTGGTGAAACAAATGTAAATAAATACTCAAACTGATACCTTTAGGGTTTAGTTATAATTCATGCAGCTGTATAAAAATGGGATTTAGGACTTAAATTAGATCATACCTTATTATTCATATTGTTCTTTTTCCAGAGTCCTGATGCGTAACCTGTTTTTGGGATACTTCCACACACCTAAAACCAAGCGTGCCGATGTGCTGAGGCTCATGGGAGGTGTTCTGGGACTGAACCGAGAAGACATTGAAAAGGTGAGCGATCCCTCGACTCATATTCAAAGTATTTACTTGGAGCAGTCATATATTGATAAATCATGATTGTAGGCTGCAGTTGATTGGTATTGGTGTTAATAATACAAGTTTGATTGCAGTATATTGGCATTAACTGTTAGTGAGAAATGTATGTGGCATTTTACCCTCTTAGGAATAAAAGCATTACAAATAAATACACTAATAAATTAATAAAGTGTACGTAAGACCCATACATGTGCAAAGATTTATTTTATTCTTTGTGTGGGCACTTACCACATTGAGTTGTCACTTACATATGCTCTAATTTACCATGTACAGGTACAGGTGGTGGACAAAATAATGGAAAAAGCAATTGTCCTTAGAATTAACTAAATCACAAGTTTGTCATGTTACATTAGGTTTTAGTCATAGGTATCAGCTAAAGAAGAGTTCTCACAAGGTAGAAGGGCTTTATAATCGGTGTCTGAATTGCAGATACATTGGTTTGTTATGAACAGTCAAAAAAAGCACGACAAGAGCAACTGACTGAGATTAACAATAATTAACAAGACAATTAATGAGACAGTTACTTAACAGAGCTTGTCCAGGTCTTGAGGGAGTCTCGTGTTCCAAATCTACAACAAAATAATAAAGTATACAGATTTAAACGCACAGAATGTAATTTCTGATTTCTGTGGATCTCTCAATCAAAACAATGGAAACAAAAGACAATGTTTGATGATGTAGTGAAGTAGCATGAGATCATCAAACAACCACCGCTGCCTGAAAATGTATCCGACATGACTCGGGCAGAAATGTTCGCGGATGAGGTTATGTTTTACAGTTATGTTACATTTGCCGTAGTCACATTCACTGACTTCCTTCCTCAGGCGACCAAAACACACCGTTACCTTTAATAAAATCACAGATTTCACCGGGGTTGCACATTTATGATAATCTAAGCTCACAACTGAAGAAAATATATAACTAAGGCCTAGCTGTTTTTAGACATCTTAATGCAGAGATGTTACAAATGATATCTTAAACAACAAAACAACATAGAACAATACTACGAGTCGTCAGTACTTTGAACTAAATGCTAACATTAGCATGCTCACAATGACAACGCTAACATGCTGATGTTTACTGGGTGTAATGTGTACCCTGTTCCCCATCTGAGTTTAGCATATTAGCATGCTAACATTTACCAATAAGAAGTAAACCGTTTTGCTAGTGTTTAGTCATAAATCAAAGTATTGCACAAAATAAAATTTTGACTAATAATGGTGCTGGAGGAGAAGTCAGGGCTTAACTAAAGTCAGGAGGACTTATCCTCTCGGGACCATGAATGTCTGTACAATATTAAATGGCAATATTTCTTTAGATACTTACTTTACTTTACTCTGCAGAACAATTTTGTCAGGTCTAAGGGAGAATTGCACTATTTTAATACAGTCAGAAAGACCTTGGACAGTAACCAGCCTTTTTCCACCTTTTGAAATGTTTAATTAGTTAAACACGTCCTTGAGAGACAGTCAGCCACGACACTCACTGTTCAGTGGTGACTTTTAACTCCAGCAGCCCCTGAAAATCGACTCAGAGCTGAAAAAGAAAGAATTTCCTTATTCTGGCAGGAGCTCTGTGGGACTCCATCCAACAATTCCAATTCCAAGTATATTACCCAACACTCTTAAAGGAAAACAGATACAGGATGAGGGGCAAATACTATTACAACTCCTCAGAAGCCTCTTTTTTTTTATTACATTGGAGCTCTTTTCACGTTTTTTTCCCCCAACTCTCCCTCATCTCTTGTTAATGCGATTGAAATTTTCCACTCAACTCGTGTTTATGGCAGCCAAGTGTCCCACAAAACCAGCCAACTTTTCAGAATCGACCAAAGTGGAGCAGCTAGAATCCCCCTTCTGCTGCAATTTTTTTTTTTTTTTTTAGCCCAAAGCTGTGATCCATACACTCCAAATATAAGGTCCATCCAGCTGAATCCTGCCAGGAAAATGACGTTGATGATCAGGGAGTATGAGTGATAGTGAATGATAAAGCCACAGGCTTCTTATAGGCTGTCAGCAAAGAATCAGAGTGCCTGTATATAATCTTAACTAGTGAGTGGGTCCATAGAATAATTTTCCAGAAAGTGGTAAAAAGCAGAAAGGAAACTATGGGCAATTAAACTGAAATAATCCAACCACTGCTTAGAAAACAGAAGAGAATTGACTCTTCAAATCTTGCCTGAATAAACAGTATAAGACTGTAATATTTACTGTTCTTGCACTGTTCACCCCTCAATGACTTCTTTGTGTGCTTGATCGTAAAATATTGTGTTTGTGTGATGATTTGGACACTTTATTCTTTTTAAAGAATCCAATAGTATTTGTCTACACTTCTTTACCTCCCATCTGTAGATGTTTGAGGAGGACGGACGGCAGGGTGTCACTGGATGGGTGTCGAGCTGGCTCGGAGGCAGAGGAGCGCAAAGTGTCCCAAACACTCCACAGAGGCCGACCAGTGGCCAGGCGCTCAACTCGGTAAGAAACGCAGCATAAAAGTTCTCTTAACACAGAGACACAGTTTATATTTTACACAGGGTACCATACTGTTCTCTCATATTTTCATGAAATGACCGAAATACGTTCTTTCTCAAAAATGCAGCGACAACAAACAGCCATACATAAACAAAGCATGCTCACATGTTCTTGTGTAACACACTGAACACACACTGCTCCATACAAGTTACATGACAGTCCTGCCACACACACGTCCTGACTAACTTCTCTTCTAATTATTATATATATAATTATTCTGTTATTATTATAGGAAAATAGTCCAAATAGTACATTACAACATGTTTAAGAAGCCTCAGAAAAAGAGCATATATATCATATGTGTTAACATGTGCCCTTCAAAATAAAAGCCAATTATACTGCCTTATGCAGCACATTTGAACTACCACAGACACACAGTTTGAATCCATGTAGCTGCCGCAGTATTTATACCCACGTGAGCACGGATACACATTTATGGCATCAGAGCTGGTTATAAACCATTCTTCAGCTGGGAAGCATGTGTTCAGCACCTTGACACTGATCCCTTACCAGGATGCTATTCTGAAGCTAAGCCTTCATTTTGGACTCCTCTTTTATGGAGTAAAGTAGAATTTCCTCATTGAAATATCTCTATATAACATCTGTTGTTGCAGTCCTTCTCTGAGATGTTTGTAAAGTTCCTGGAAATTGAGTCGACCCCTTCGCTTCCTGCGCCAAAGCTTTCAGTCCATGACATCAAGCCTCTGAGCGCGCCACCTCCGAGAAGAACCAGCAGTGCTGCTTCCAGCTCCGCGGCAGGTAAACGACCCCTTGGGGGAAATAACCACGGCCAGGATTTTACTTTCTCTCGTGTTCTTAATCAGTCACGTCAGACGGGAGGCTTTGTTGTTTCTCTTACATCCCCGAAAACATCAAACCTTATCTAAATCTAAGCCTCCCTCCTCACAGGAGCTGCAGCAGTCGGCAAGCGAGCCGGCGAGTCCAATCCTTTCCTGGCCCCTCGCTCCGCTGCGGTGCCCCTGCTGGCTGGTTCCGGCTCTGGCGGCTCAGGAGGTCACCTGCTGATGAAGCCCATCTCTGATGCCCTGCCCACCTTCACGCCTGTTCCGGTCTCAGCTGAGGCCAGTGCTGGAGCTGTGCTCAAAGACTTGTTAAAGCAGTGACCGGTCCCGTAACCAATGCCAGATAGACATTTCCATTCAACATGAGTTTTACACTACACAGACTGAGATATTTGAGCAGTTCTGCCACCTTTAGCTGCTCTTTTTAATTTCCTACAAAAAATAAATTATCAGCAAACTCATTAAAGCTCAATATTCCCTTTTTTGGGGAGGGGATTGTTTTACATGCAATTACTGTTCTATGCAACAGAGCCTCCCTTTACACACCAGTGTTTTTCCACTCAACATTATTGTTACGTGTTAACCCACAAGTTGAAAACGATCAATGAAGTGAATCCACATGCAAAAAGGACGCAGGATGAGAACATTTTCAGGTTGTGGGTGATTCAGAGTGTGAGCAACTCCGTAGATTTTCATAGAAACGCTCCTTTTGATTAAGAGTTACGCCTTACATTTAGATTTTTACTCATCGCACCAGTACTGAACACAAGTGACCTTGTAAACTCACTGTGTGCAGTTCGATGCATGTGGGTTGAGTTAATCATCACCTCTGTTTGCAAGAGGAAACATGTCCTTTAGTTTTCATCCTTTGACTTGCATTTCTTGTCTTCTGAGTCATTTTTTATTTTCTTTCTTCCTTTCAACAACGCAGTGAATTGTTTCTGATCCAGGACTTGCCTAAAAACTCTCTGGCAGCACTAGTAGAGATTTATGTGGTTCAGTACATCTGTTAGAACTATGAAGACATTTTTTGCTAAAACTTGTCTTTTCCAGACAGCCAGACTGTGATATGCAACATGCCTGGTAATTATGGCTGTAACCGTGGACTGTGGTTGATCAGAGGCTCGAGACTGCTCTTATGCTTAAGTACAGTACTATTATATAGTTATATATATATATATATGTAAATGGGTGGCTTTTTTTTTTTTTCCTATTTATGGGCACAGGAAGTTTTGGAAGTTAAGTGCCTGCATTTTTGCTAATTAGATAGTTGTATAATCAGGATTGTAAATGGTTAATATAAATATATATATTTACAAAATGTAAAAACTGCACATTTAAAAAGTTTTACCTGACCAGAGCTGGCCAGCTGTAACTGAGCTGCTCTACATTTTTGTATCAGCCGCTGCAGAAGGAATGTTACAGGGTTTCTTCAGGTGTATTGATAAAATGTTTAAAAAAAAAACAACAACAAAAAGAAAACTGTAAATCCTCGTTGTAAGAGAATTTTTGTAGCTGTAAAATCTGAAACTCAGAGGTGTCAAAAAAAAAAAAAAGGAATCGGATTACGTGGGATTTGGATGATCCATCCAAGGTTAATACCTGTGACATAAGTGGAATTTCAAATCAAATAAAGGTACTGCTGACCCTTCCCTGTTGTGCTTTTATTTTCCTCTAATGCAAATTCATGCAGAACAGATGTGTCTGCTACAGCGTGGATGCTTTGCGTTGTCTGCGCCAGATGTGCAGTGTCAGTCAGCTTGTCGAGACTGAGTCGTGGGGGTGAGGGGGGGGGGGCTGTTTACGTAAAACAGACACTCACTGTGTATGTGTCGTGACTTTTCGCCGCCCCCCTGACAGCACAAGGGTAGCAGCCTGCCGGGGTGACTGCGGCGCTGTGGGGCCGCTGTCTCTCTGCGCGCTCTGGCTTGAAGGGGCTGGCTCTCCCTGATTGAATCCAGCTGTTGTGAAAGTGCTCGGAAGGGGGCCCGTCAATTTGCATTGCTAAATAATCTGTAGAGCCGACAGAGTGGGGCAGAAACGGAACAGTCCATTTTGAAAAAGGCATTCCTACAACACTTGGTCAATGTGCCGGAGCTTCAGCTCGACCAGACAGCGGTTAATGAAAACCTGGTGTCGGCTTTCGCGTAAAGGCGCATAGTTGGGGGGGTGGTGAGAGCCCTGCTGGGTTGTAGAGAGGGGATTTGGGGAGAATTTACGGGTCGTCTAAATCTGTCCTTTGAGAGAAACCATAAACCATGCTTTTTGAAATACGTGGCTTCAGGTTTTGCGCTTGTGCAAGGTCAGTATCTTCATTGTTTCTATGAATCTGACTTCACCTTTGCGTAACGGACAGAGCTGAGTTGTTTTTGCTTTAGTCGTGTGTTTGAATGAGTATGTAACGGGATGCTTGCACCGAGTTCCTGTTTTCAACGACGCTGTCTCTGAAAACTTGAAATCCCGTCTTTGCAGGATGTTGGCAGCTCTGGTATTTATTCTGCTTTGTATCCGGCCTGGACACGGACAGGTAACACCTTTCATTGCGTTCTTATTTACGGGGATTTCATTCATTTAGACCAAGTTCAGAGTCAGAGTCTGAAAATGTGGCATCTCTGTGTGTAACGCAGACTTTAACAGATTTAACTTGTACTCAATGATTGAAAGTCTCATGGGAAATGACGTTGCATGAATAGTTGAATAGTGCTGATTTGTCAGAAATCCCAGATAACACAAACAGCTTCTTGATCGTCTCTCCTCAGACCTGCACAGAAGGTTTTGCGTATGACCGCAGGGCAAGACAGTGTTTAGGTGAGTCAACTCTCATCTTGTGAAAAGTTCTATTTGTGATCATGTAGAGCCTCATCTAGAGTAAAAACACAGTGGGGTGTGAAGTAGAATGAGTTCCCAAACTAACGGGATGAAATGGATCCCAAGGCCCCAGATGTTGGATGCCTTGATCAATGCACCGCTCTGTGTTCCAGATGTGGATGAGTGTCGCACCCTGCGAGATGCTTGCAGAGGAGACATGCGCTGTGTGAACCAGAACGGAGGCTACCTGTGCATCCCGAGGAGCTTGTACAACCAGCCGTACCGACCGGAGCTCCCGGCCCTGCCTGAGCCATCTTACTCGGACTCGTCGGCTGGATTTTCGGAAACCTTCCTCCCACCTCTGCCGAGATCTGTGGAGCCCAGCTACCCCAGAGTGAGGACCACTGCGCATTGCATCCTGGGATACACTGCTGCAGAAGATGGCACCTGCAATGGTGAGTCTCTGCAGACACGCCCTCTGATTTCAGGAAGTACTCGGATCCTTTAAGTTAACGCACCAATACAACAGTGTGCACATACTTCATTACTAAAATACAGCAGAATAATGGCTCCTGTAGCTGATCTAATACACTATTTAGCTGTTAATACTGATGTATAGATGTGTAAGCATCATTTTTACTGTTGTAGCTGGTTCACTACTCTTGCAGAGGGCTCGGACCCTCTCCTCTGGGTAAATCTAAGTGGTCCTGAGGTGGTTAATGGGGCAGGGAAAAGAGTTCTGATTGATCGCCCAACTCTGTTGGTCAGTGCCGGACTCGGGCTGTCTAAGTTGCAGGCGAAAAAAATAAAAAGGGCACCAGCTATCAAGTTTGATCATTTAGAGACACGTGGAGGCCAATTAATGTTCTAGCATAACTATATGGCACTTTATCACATTTTCTCTACTGCTACTAAGTCTTCAGCTTTTCCAAATTGCTGCTCATTGTTTTCAGTTGTTTGTTTTAATATCGCCCACACAAAAACCTTGTTTAGTTATTCGCAGTGGGTCAGCATGTATCTCATTCATCACCGACAGTGAATGCATTGTATTGTATAGTCTGTTGTGGCTGCAGGGTGGGATCGTTGACACCTTAAAATGACGCTATATCTGCTAACAACCCCTCTGTCAGAGACTGCATATGTCACCAATTCAAAGTTCACAGAAAGATTTTACTTTTGAGGGGGCGTGAAGATGCAAAATTGTCCAAATAAATGTCAATGTTGGAGAAAAAACTAATTTTGTGCAACAGAAATAAAATTTTGCTAATGATGATGCAACCCTTCGGCAGGATCCTGACCCCTTCGGCGAGGAACCACTTTTAAACGAAGGTTCATTTTTAATCTCCTGGAATCACGTTTCCAAAATTGCTTTCAAAGTCATGGGATCCTCATTTGCAGTGGTTCTCTTGGCTGCCGCAATGTTTTAGTGAGTGACACGCAGTGAGGGTTCACGTCCAGGTTAGTTGTGCATAATTAACTGCAAGAGTGGATGTTGTCTGTCCGCTGCTGCAGCTGTTTGTACTTCTAGCCCCACTGACAGAAAGATGTGGATGTTTTGAGAAAGACAGTCCCGACCAATACCATCACCTGGTATTTATCAGATGTTCAAGTGACACTAGATGGATGTGGTGACACGAGGGAAACACAACAGAGGCCAGGGATTCTATGCAAGTCATTAAAGATGGTGGTTGAACTCCAGGGGAATGCATGAATCGCTGAAATTGCAGGGACAGATGTTGTTTGATGCTCGGTGCAGCGGCGTGTCTGCCACCACCCAGCCGGAGCAGAGGGACTTTCAACTCCTCCCAGAGAGGAAATTTCTGCTTTCTGATTGATTTTTGTTGAATTTCACAACCGCAGCTGTCAGATAAACACTAAATGTTTGATCTTCCTCCCCAGCTGTCTTAAATACATCTTAACATAATTACCACAATGTGTCCAGCCAGGACAGGCTGTTGAAAACAGCCTCCTTAAAGTTCATCTGGGGCGTTTTTCTGTCATTTCGGATAAATCAGCCGTGACAGCCCTGTAATGAGTGGAAAATGTACACATATAGTACAGTTTTCTCCCTCTACAGAGAGCTTTCGAGTTTAGCTCATGCACAAATATGGACTGGTTTCTCTTGGTAGGGGAGAAGGCTTGACAGGGAATCGGCTCACAACCTAGTTTGGGTAAACTACACCATCAGAGTGCCAAAGATGAAGTCATTTGTTGCCAAATCTGTACCCGCGCACGGCCTGAAGAACAGGCATACCTCTGTGGGGGCCAGTCGTAATGAGTCCTCGCACCCCTAAAGCCTGGTGTTGAGTGTGTGTGATTATGTAATGGGTTGTTGATTGATGCTGCTATGGGCCAGAAATTACAGACTGTGACTTCCTGTCTGAACCTGCAACAAACACGGCTTTGTCTTTAAGTTAACGGCACTCACTCTTCGTCACTAATAGCACCAGTCTGGGAGAACAATAAATAAATCAGCCTTCAGGTATGCGTTTCTGTATTTGTGGGTTTGCTTGTCCAAGGTCAGATCGTACTGCAAAGGCATTTTACAAGCAGTGTTATGGTGAGGTATGAAACCCATCCTTGCAGCAGGTCACACAATGTGCAAAGGTACTGGTGTTATCTAGCCATGCATACACACTTTCTGAAACCATGTGCATTAATCTGCTTCTCAGCCTCCAGTCTTCCAGAAAGCCCGGCTGCAGGGACTTGCACTCATTCAACCACAAAATGCTAGCCGCTGATGTTGGGTAATGATAAGCCTGGTTTGCAGCTGGTGGTAGAATTCATCCCTAAGGTGTTGCAGAGGGTTGAGGTCATGGCTCTGTGGCTTTGCGCCATGTCGAAACAGGAAAGGGCCTTCCCAAAACTGCCCACTCAAAGTTGGAAACAAATTACAGTCTAAAGAGTCAGTTTGCTGTGGCATTAAGATTTTTCCTTGAAGGATTGTTTCAATATGCTGAGAAATATGATTATTCACTTTCTTGCTGAGCATTAGATGAGAAGATTGATACCATCTGTACAGTAGCTGGTTAAATTAGCGTAAATTCTGCCTACCGGCACCTCTAAAGCTCCACGATTAATGCATTTTATCTTGCTTGTTTAATCCAAACAAAAGTTAAAGTCAGCCAAGAACTGGTTTGGCACTTTTTAGACTTCGGTTTTTGTATGGATTAAATAAACAAGATTAAGAGGTGCTAGTGGGTGGATTTTGTTATCTTTAGAGAGAACTATTTCCTGTCTTTATACTAAGCTAAGCTAACGTCTCCTGGTTCCAGCTTCATATTGAACGGACAGATACGAGAGCAGCAGAGCTGTATATTGGCAAGAATCTCTCCATACAATATGTATCGCAATACAGGAGTTACGGTTCAATATATTGTGATACTTTAAGCAAGGCGATGTATTGTTTCATAGGTCTGTGTCATTTGTGCTTACACCAGCAATATGTGCTGACTTCTTCATGTTGACGTTGTTATGTTGGGAGTGGAAGACTCAAATGGCTGAAGACGGATTACAAAACTGCTAAACTGCTTTGTTTTTGAAAATCGATACAGCATCACCAAACATAATATCGCAATACCCAAGTGTATCGATATTTTCTTGCACCCCTAGAGAGCAGTACCAACTTTCTCATCAAACTCTTGTCAAGACAGTGAAAAAAAAGTTGAACTATTCTTTTCACTGGAATTAAAGAGCCTTGCCCAAACCAGACCAAAAGTCTGCAAAATTGCTTGGACACGAGTAGGGTTGGGTATTGGTATTCAATATCTTTAAGATATAGACCCAAATAACCTTGTCCCAAGAAGTATTGAAGCTTCTCCAGTCAAACGATCCAAATCTTAAAAAAAGAATTAAAAAAAAAAACAACCACAAGCATTCTTTGATATAATGTGACGTGTGATTGGCCCACCACCACACCAGCTACAACCCATACAGTCTGTGGTATGGTGAAGTTGGATGTGGTGGTTTTTAAAAAATGTAATTATTTTTTATTTATAAGGACACCACATATTAATCAACATCTCTGTAAATGTGCCAGTGTTAGCCAGCTGGCTAATTTTCAACTGCAGTCCTTTGGCAAGATGTTTTGAAACCTATACAATGATAAAATACACATAACAGAGACAACAGGACACCTTAAAGACAGCAATAGCAAACAAGAGTTCTCGAGATAAGAGATTTAAAAAAAAAAAAGAAGA
>JBBPCS010004436.1:0-11330 GCA_037974645.1 Hollardia meadi | reverse complement strand
CACACACACACACACACACACACACACACACACACACACACACACACACACACACACACACACACACACAGATGGAGCTCTGTCAATATGCAGCAGAGAATCACTCACTAGGACAAGAAGCGACAAGAAAAGCAGTTTGCTGTCACTGTAAGCAGCTACAGATGCTTTGTGCAATTAAAACATCTGTTTTAAGCTCTAAGACATAATATTTCCTGCTTACTACACAAAACACTGTTTTAACTAGACAGTATTCTACAGTAGCAGCACCATGGATACTGTGAATGCTAGTCAGTAAGGTGAATATCGTGAGAGGACACAATCAGAGGATGGGATCTGTCTCCACTAATGACATTCCCCTTGGAAATGTTTTTCAGTATTTTGGCCCTAGCCTAGAACTTTTGGGGAAGTTCTGATAAGTTCAATTGAATCTTTTCAAGTTGTCATCTGTCTTTGATAACCACTAGACAAAGAAGGAAAGAAAAAGGTTCACAATATAGTCAGCATTCAAAATGGCACTTTTATGACTGTCTGGTAAGAAAAATGCAACAGAATTATATGTGAAATGTCTTTGTATGTGTATGCCCCTCTCTGCCCATCACGACTCCAGCTAAAATGTTGGCCTTAAAGAGGGACAGCCATTTCAGCTCGACTTATCCAAACAGTCTCCCACAATAAATCATGACCTGTTAGGATTGATACTTAGCCAACAGAGAAGCCATGTTTCAAGGTCAGCTTAGAGGTTCAAATCCCTGTGTAAAGCCGACATTACTCGGTTATAAAACATGGTGCATTAGGCGTGTCATGGAGGTAATCTGCTGAAGGCCCGAGGGAGGCAGATGGTTGCTCTGCTCAGCTGTAGAGCACAAAATCTGTGGTGGTGGTGGTGGTGGAAAGAGCAAGCAATACAGTAGTTAGGCAAAGGGGCGCAGGAACTTGCTAGGGAGAATTGATAAGGCTTGAGATTTTCATCCTCATCTGTTTAAATTCACATAGCCAAGTCATATTTGAACAGTTACTCACTACTGTTCATGAAGTCCCAACAACTCCACCCTATGCTCTGACTCTTCCGTCTGTTCTTCAATGGTAGAAGGCCATAAAAAGACAAGCAGGCAGCTCTGGTTACTTCATCTGTCCTGATCATCTTTGTAAAAAAACAGATGAAATAAATGAGAGAGGTTGCCAGTGTCTTCAAGCGCTCCAACATACCACAGTCCTAGTGACATCTGCTTAGGTAGTTACTGCTCTACCACCTCAGCTTACTTCGTTACTGTGGAATTTCTCCTCTGCTCTGTGAGAAAATGCGAGATTGAAATGATTTTATTTACAGTTCCGGACACTTTCCAAGTGCCTGTCCATGATGCAGTATAATGTATTTTAAAGTTATTACTCCAGTTTTTGTATAGTGCAGTCTTTGTCCCAAATGGTGAGGCAGCAGTGCTCCTGGCAAACAGGAGAAGTGGCCTGGTGGAATAAAAAAAACAAAACAGTGAGAGACAGTGTGCTGCAGCCAAGGAGGGCTTTGCTCAAACCAGAGTGTGACTGCTGGACACACAATTGAATCAAAGACCAGGTTCTAAAGCTTCTCCCATGAGAAATGTAGAGCTACTTTTGTGTAAAATAAAGCAAAGGAATCAGGATCAAAATGCTCAAAGTTCGGGGAGGAAAGCTCCCTAAACTAGAGAAACTGAGAAAAGATGAATGAATGTGCACCTTCACTGTAAGCTTAAAAAAAACAAGCATGCTACAAAGGAGCAGTGTGTGTCCCATCTCCAAAGAGGCCTGAGATTAAGTTGTGTTTGCTTCCAGAAATACCCCGCAGGCTTAAAATACACACCGCAACACACATGGAGAAAAAAGACGAGTAAGAATTGATATGAAAAAATTCCAACAAGGATGGACTGGAACAAAAACATATCATCCATCTTCAAGCTTGAGCTACTGCTCAGGTTGAGGTTAAGGGTCAAACACCTTACAGAAAGCTTTGGTATTAAAATTTCACAATTCAAACTGTATTTATGTTCTCTTCATAATGAAGGTGCAAGCAACAGTAAGAAGAACTATGATAGTGTCAATGTCAATGATAGTCAATTTGGAGGTAGAGTCAAGGAAGAAAGCATGCCTGACAAACACTAATCCAGACACACTAGCACAAGTAAATTCTGGCACAGAAAGAGGGAGAGAATGTGCAGGAGAGCGAGAGCTTGATAGATGGAGAAGTGTGCAGATGGAAGGAGAGAGAGAGGTCTGGAGATCACAGGGCTGGATAGTATTTCTGTTTCTGGTTAATGTCCACTTCCCAAAAAAGTTCAGGTCAAACCGGTTTGGGGTTGACGATCTTTCTCCCACTGCTCTTTCTATATCTACCCACCGGAGCGGATCCAGTATCAGGCCTGCGTTAATCCACCAAGGTTGGATCTCTTGGTCTAATCCAGAACACCTTGTCTAGTGTAGACTAGACCAAGTTAGGGAAATGGGAAGGAGGGGGATTACAGACATACGAACAGGGTTGCAACTCAAACAGCTGTGAAATGATATGTTTACTCAAGGAGCAGAGGGAGCAATATGAGATTTGCTTTTTCTTTTGTTATACAAGGTCAGTTTACAAAGTGTTGGCTTTAGCCCTGGAAGCTGGCATCAGGTCCTGGCCATTGTGCTGTGGTTTATGAGCAATCCTGCAGATGACTGCACCATTTTCCATCATTTCCATCCATCTGTTGTGGGTGCAACTTGGCAATCCTGCTAACTGAAATTCATTCAGACCAAAGTTGCAATCTTGATTCCAGAAAAGGTTGGGATGCTGTGTTTTGAAAACAAACTGTGTGGTGAACCTTGGCCCATCCTTGCTTGTGAACGACTGAGCCTTTCAAGGCTCCCCCTTTCATACCCATCATGATACTATCCCCTGTTACCAATGAACCCGTTTACCTGTGAAATGCTTCAAAAATACCTGTTTGGAACTTTCCCAGTCTTTTGTTGCCTCTGTCCCAATTTGTTGTTTGAAACGTGTTGCTGGCATCAAATTCAGAATAATCACATACTGTATTTACAAAAATCAATGAGGTTGAAACATTATATATATTGTCTTTGTACTGTTTTCAATTGAGTATATCTCAAAAACGATTAGCAAAGGATCACATTCTGTTTGATTTATGTTTTACACAGCATCCCAACTTTTTTTCAAGCAAGGTTGTAGCTTCAACTCCGAGTCATCAAGGAGCAGACATTAGAAACGAAAGCATCCAGTCAACATTGGTATTAATGTTTAAAGATACTTCTTCTTGTCCTGGACTGAACAACAGTGTATTGAGGGTCTTGATGGAAATATGCCAATGATTGGTTTATACCCTTATATTGTTGAACAGAGAATTTGCACAAACTCATACAAACCCAGCACTTTTCCTTGACCCCATACGTAGTGGTCTGGTGCCTGAGCTCGGCTCTAGTTTGTTGTGGAAAAGGCCTGGAGAATGTGACAGCTAATTAAGAGCTAGCAGTAGATTCAATGTACGAGAGAGAGCAAGAGGGAGAGAGAGAGAGAGAGACCAAGGCAGTGGGCCAACAATCATGACAGCCACATCATTTAGATAGGGGATACATTTCCTCCTGGAGCTCTTGGAAGTGTGCAGAGAGGCCCCTGACACACCTCCATAGACAGTACAGGACACAGTCACACTTGCAAACATACAGCTAAAATCCCCATTTCAGGTTTTCTGTTTTTGTTTCAGCCTCTACCTTTGCAAAGTACAAAAACATCAGCAGCAAAAACAAAAGGAAGAGACATACATTAATCAAGTATCTTATTCATACAGGGGAATAAAGCCAGGACAAATCTACCGATTTACTGAATCAGATTGATTTGAGTATTTATGAGGCAGTGAATTCAATATATAAATTTGTTACCTTTAAAAGCTCCATGTGATCCCATGACTTTTTCAGGCTGCCCAGAGAGACCCATAAATACACTATATGGCACCATGAACCTCATTTTCCATATTTTCTGTATTGCTCCTATGCTACATGTCCTATTAAGATTGGCTTCCTATTGTGTAGACATTCTGGTTTCACTTTGAATCTTTTTTTTTCCTGAGGAATACAAACTCGGGGTCAACCAATGTGACCTGGAATAATGGTTGTGGGATCACTCCAGAGATTTCCCTTGATTTCCAATACAGACATCTGACTGATAGAATGGGGACTGGTGGATCTGTATGACCTCTCCTCATTGTTACTGTCCCCCCTCAGTGCTCTAGACATGGTTCAAGTCAATGAGTTTTAAGGTTATTCAGTAACAGGCCATGCTGCTGCCTGTCTGCTGTAAGTTTCCCTCCCCTGTCCCTATCACAACCTTGCCTTTGGCTTCATCCATAGTCTATTCATCTAGCTCTTCTGGCTCAATTCAGAGGCACTTGTTTGTGGACATTCAGCATGATCTTTCAACTTCATGTTGTAGTCGACTATTAAACTCCTATGAAAATATTTGGAAGGTAGCCTAAGTGCAGAGTATAACATTGCAAGGAAGGGGATTTATTTTGGATTCAAGTGAGGTTTTCAAACCGTAAATAACCATCCAGCTTGTTTCAGAAAGAAGATGTTTTAGTAACAAATGGCAAGTTGAAGCACAGTAACCAAGTTTGTACAAAGTTATTTACGTAATTTACAATTACTACCATTCTAAAGCCACAAGTTTTTTTCAAATAGAATATTAAGAATTTACACTGAGTTGACAAACTCAGTTGCTCAGGAGGCTAGATAAATAAGAATGTCATCTCTTTTTAAGGATGGAAGCTCCCTTCTCCAAAACAACCTCCAGGTATTTGCTTAACTCCCTGCGAGGGTTCTTGTTCCCCCAAAATAATAAATATAGACCTCAGAAGAGACCAGTGCACGGGATGTGCTGACCACAGACAGTACGGGTGGATCTCTGAGGTGGTATGGGTTTACAGGCTAAATCCTGAACCCGAGATGATTAGCCAGGTTTTATTGCTGCATACAGGGTTAAATGACTCACAGAGAGCTATTGCAGCAGTGTGAGAGGTTTAGAACAATTTCCTTTTTGTGATCTTCCTTGGCAATGCGGACCCTGAGCAAGGTGTGTAAGGGATATGTGCCAAAAAGGCAAGTCTATGGTTACTGTCAGGGAGTAGAGTTGATGGACATTACAGGGTGAGTCATTATACTGAGGGCTACCTAGAGCTCGATCCAGTTATTCATGGGAAGTCTGGTACTCAAGGAATACAGTCCAGTTTGTCTGAAAATTAGTTCATCCATCAAAAATAGCTGAAACTTTCCACTTGGGCACAAGCATCAGCTGCTGCACCTTTGCATGTCATTAAAGGCCTGTAGGACTGAAGTACAAACTGGCAAGCCGACATCAATATTGCTGTGTAACAACGAGGCAAGTGCCAAGCCTATTAGCAACTAACAGGAGCAGAATTGAAGGGAAAACTGACTGACCACAAAATGAGGGATCTCTGGGCCTGGCTAAAGGCCTGCTGACAGAAACTTGGTCTTAAAGGAGCCCCACCTGAGACAGGTGGAAATTGAATATTGTATTATATTTCCTGTGGCTTTTTGTGGAGCTGGAACTTGGCAGTGGAACAGTGACTGCGGTGGAATTTATAGAAAGCACACTTGAGTAACCCCCTTTAATTGAAAAGAGGGAAACTGTCTGCGTCGTTTTAGCTATGCTAGATACATACGCCAGCACTCACGTTTCCTGTCAGCTCAAAGTGAGGCGAACTTGTGAGCCTAGGCCTCTGCTGAAAGATGATATTAGAAAATATTTGTTTCATCTGTGACATAATAGGATTAGGAGGGACGTAAGAGGCTGTCCCGAGCATCTCTTGAATGCAGGTGAGGAGAGACAGAAAGACTCAAACTCAGGTTTAAATCTTCATGTAGGTCTGGGTTCTCTTTTATTCTTTCTTGTCTCTCTTTCTATCTTTGACACGTCTTCCTCTGATCCTTTTCTCTCCCTCCAGACAGACTGACCAGTAACTGATGCGCCATAATTACCCAGGTGAGGCTTGAGCATTTCCATATGAGTGGCCTGGGTTGTCAAGCCTGTCAGATTAACATGATGTGTGTGTTTTCTTTCTGCTGTTTAGCCATGCCCAAAGTATCCCCTTCACAGCCTTGTGAAATAAAAGGTGGAATCAGTGGGGATTTCTTGGTGGGGCTTTAGAGGAAGGGAACAATTAAGGTTTTATTAATGGTGTGCCACTGATGTTAGCCATGTTCACCTGAATGTTGCGTCTGAGTGCTAGTCTCTGCTGTAAGGCGAGATGGTTGTTCTGTACTTTTGTGTGTTTCAAAGTCGGCCTTGTATTTCCATTTGGCTTACTAGCCGACAGGCTGGCTCACATCTCAGTGCCAAGTAGAAAGTAGAGGAAACACAAAGTTCTGCTTGTCTGGAGCGGGGCGGTTTCCACTTATGCCTCCACATTAATGATAAGAGACGCTAAAAGCAGCTCAGTTTCTTTCCACTGAATGAAAAAAGAATAAGAAAACAGGTAGAACAGGCTCATTTTGGTGAAGAACTAATGAGGTTCTTTGATGTTATACTGACGTATTTGACCAATTTTGTGGCTGTATTGCCCGTATTTATTCTGTAGCAATAGTGAATCTGGTCCCATTACTTTAGACCTTAACTGATACTTTGAAATGCACTGACGTGACATTCACGCACACACCTGAAATGTAAAATTTTGAAGCTCAATTTACTGGACTTCGCTTTGGAAGAAGTTTTAACAAAACAAAAAGGCTCCAAGTTCTATCTGCCATTCTGCCATTGGTAGGGTTGGTGTAGAGCAGGGCTTCTCAAAGTCCGGCAAGTCAATCCGGAAAGAAAGTAAGACTTCGGCGTCTTCTGTCAGTGTAGGCTACATTACGTCGCCAATGCGGTGAGGATGTCACTTTCCAAATGTGCAAAGAAAAGAAAAGTTGACCTAGAAAACCGAGTTTTCAAAGACGAGTGGACAGAGAAATATGCGTTCATTTTGCCCCAATCCAGAGACTGTTGGAGTTGTGAAGAGTGGAAATGTTAAACGCCACTATGACACAAAGCACAGATATTTCGAACAGCAATATCTTCAGAATACAGAGGTGAGAACAACAAAACTTCACCAGTTAAAATCTTCCTATGAATCAACTAACAAGTTGTTTGTGAGATCTATGACACAGCAAGAGAGAGCTACTGAAGCCTCTCTCCGAGTGGCCTGGGCGCTGGGCAAAAACAAAAAGCCGTTTTCTGATGCAGAGGTAGTTAAGGAGTGTTTAAATGAGATACTTGAGGCTCTGTTTGAGGAAAAGGAGAGACAGGAGATGTCAGAGAAATTCAAGAAAATCCCATTATCCAACGACACTTCGACCAGGAGAACAGACTTGCTTGCTGATGACCTAGTTAAGCAGTAAACTGATGACAGTTATAAGCAAGTTTAATAAAAGTTATTTGCTTATCACCAATCGTTCCGGACCTTTGACCTTGAATAGAAATCAGATTCAGACCTTTGAATATTAAGTTTGAGAACCCCTGGTATAGAGACATCTTGTTGCTGTATATCCTTCCATCCACCATCACTCATCTTGTTATGAAGCTATGCAAAGTAACTCAGGTACTCCTTCTCCCAAACCACTTTCTTCAGCTCCACCTTTGGATTTCAAGACAACCCCCAAGGTCAGATGGGATGTCTAAAACCTTCTGTTTTGGGTCTCTGAGATGGATGTGCCGAGAATACCTCTACAGGACAGGGCAGCCAGTTAGAATACCTGAACGACCTCAACTGGCTCCTCTCATTGGAAGAGCAGCAGTTCCAGCTTATCGCCTTATCCAGCAAGATGAGTCCAAAAACACCATGCACCATGCATCTTACCCCAACCGTCCCTCCACGTCCTCACTTCTTGTATCACAAACTACCTTCCATTCAGATTCTCTTTTATATTTTAATTATTAGGGTATTGGATGGCATTGATGTAGAACATTACAGGCAGAATTATATACTATTTTGACAATGCAAGGACAAATTCTTTTAGCGATTGGTGCAAAACTTTCTACGCTCCAAGTTAAGAGCCTGTGAGGGCATGGGATACTTTCTCCCCTTTGGGTTCCTCTTGAAAGTTTAGCTAGGTATAATCAGGGGTGGTTAGAGGGCTAGGTGCATTCTGGGAGCTCCACCCTTATGCCTGGCTAAATATCAAAGAAACATAATGCCACCTTCATTAGCATCAAATGAAACCCTTCTGGTTTCCTCAAGTCCTGACATCAGGGTTTTACTTCAGCGTCTGAGGTATGCCATAAGTCAGGAACTTTTACACGCTCACATTAGTGTTACAACCCTGGATCCTGAACAAACATGCTTACACAGAAAAGATTTCTTTCAAGGGAGGGAATGAAAATTATTTAAATTTTTCTCTCTCAATCGTCTCTGTGACATAATGATTCCGGCTGGAGAGAAAGGGAGACCACCAAAGGTGGAAATACATGCCAGCAGATGAAAACAGTGTTGGGCATTCTTTGAGACCATATACATAGTATACATTCAAATGTAAATTAAAGAGGTTTTCTTCGTAAATTGACAAAGAATTCTCACACCACTTAACTAATGAAAGAGCAGAAACAGTTATTACATACAGTATATTTACTGGTTGAATAAAGACTGAAACACATTCTCATTTACAGTGCAAAAACTCCACAAGACAAAAACAGTACATTTCCTTTTCCAATAGCAAGTGATGAAGAATGACACTGGCTATGAATTGCAGAGAATCCAAAGTGAAGATGAGGTTAGGGAAGACAGACAGAATGTGTTACATTCATTACTTCTGTCTGTCTGCTTGTGTATAAAGATATCATGTGTGCTCACCTTCTCCCCAAACTCTGCAGTTAGCTAGTTTAACAGGCAGTTCCGGACCACGGGTCCATTTATGCAGGCAGAGGGAGAGTTAGGAGATCTGGTTGTGTAGACTGTTGAAATGACAATAAACTTAGCAATGTATGAATGAGACTAGTGGAAGGAGTGTTAAGCAAAGGTCTAAATGTGTGTTTTTATGTGAAATGGAGAGGTCAGCTGAGGTGTGGGGGCCGCATGCGAGAGGGATCAGATTATACCCTGTCCCAAGAGAGGAAGGATGTGAATGAAATAGTGGGTAAGGTAGATATTATGGAAATGGGAGATCAAATGTTAAAATGTAATTGTCTGTCTGGCCTGAGTCTGTGATAACTTCTCCAACTATTTCCTATTTTTTATATTTATTATTGAGATTTTACAAAAGCAAGACAAACGATACTGTGGTGAGTTTTCTAGTTAAATTTAATTATTCATTATTCTAGAACTGTCACTTTTTAAAAATTACATCATGTAAGTACATGCTGGTTAAAGCACACATGATTTGCAATAACATGACTTTCCAGAGCTGAAACAAATCACTAGTTTGATAGAATGCATTTATAAAGAACTAATGTGCTTCAACGGATGGATATGAATTTGCTCTTTGACAAATTCAGTGGTCTGGCAACAGCAATATGGGTATTAAAATAAAAAATATCATTAATCAAAACTTCAACACATGCGTTTTTGTTTTACCTTTATCAGCGAGTGGAGGCTTCTCTCTCCAAACATGTCCTGGAGGAAGGTGTTGTCCTCCGGGTGGCTGACATGGGGCTGCAGCTGGGAGGGCAGAGCCACCAGCAATTCATACAGACCTGCAGACGGGGAAGAGGAAACAGAGGGTTAGTATGGCAGTGGGAGTTACTAGTTCACACAAAAATACACATGCATGGAGGCAGACATGCATGCATCTGATGAATACAGAGTACATATATCTTTAGTTTAAGTAGTAGTTTAATAATACATGAAAGAACAGACATACTTTATATGTGTGCAGGCTTTGTGTACTTTACATATACACCCAAACACACACATACAGTCAAGAGACAGAAAAGATAGCACATGCATTTGTAAATATACACATAAATGCTTACACTACAGCTTTTGTAGGCTAAATCTCTCTCTCTCTCTCTCTCTCTTTCTCTCTCTCTCTCACTCACACACGTACGCACGCACGCACGCATTACATGACATTGACTTACAATCATTTCCTGGAGACTTGCGCTAACCCTAACCTTACCCTTAAACCTAATCATCCTAAAATTTGATGATTTATGTTATATTTATTTATGACTTGCATTTTGTCCCCAAAAGGAAGGCGAGTCACCACAGTGTGACTGTATAAACAGATTTACAGTCAGGTACATAAGTATTTGGATAGTGACACAATTTTTGTAATTTTGCCTCTGTACACCGCCACAATGGATTTGAAATGAAGCAATTAGGATGTGATTGAAGTGTAGACTTTCAGCTTTAATTCAAGGGGCTTGACAAAAGTATTGCATTAACCTTTTAGGAGTTAAATCCGTTTTTACACATAGTCCCCCATTTTCAGAGGCTCAAAAGTAACTGGACAATTGACTGACAAGCAGTTTCGTGGCCAGGTGTGGCCTATTTCCTCGTCATTCCATGACAAATTAAGCAGATAAAAGGTCTGGAGTTGATTCCAAGTGTTGAACCTGCATTTGGTAGCTGTTCGGGGGAACTCTCAATATGAGGTCCAAACAGGTGTCAACCTGGAAAAATACCTGGAAAACAACTAAAGTGGATGACTGCAGAATTCTTTCTTTGGTGAAGAAAAACCCCTTCACCACATCCAGCCAAGTCGAGAACAATCTCGAGGAGGTAGGCGTATCATTGTCAAAGTCTACAATCAAGAGACGTCTTCATGTAACACTCAAGAACAGGAAGGCAGGGAGTCACATGATCAGCTGGACAAGATGGCAGCCTAGATTAGCCCAGCCCAGCCCTCTTAGCCCAGCCTCGCCAAATTGTTGATTTTTCTAGTTACTAGTTTTCTTGTTGGCTTTTCTCGCATTAATGAAAGTTACCTAATGATGATGGCTACGAAAAGCAAATTTCACAGCAGGATATCGATGCCATTGCTGAATCCCTATTGGAAAAACAGCATGACTACTTTGAACCACGCCTTGCTCAGATTCAACTTGATTTTTCCGAGGTGGATTTTCCCTTGCTCTTTCTTGGTTTGTTTACTTGGCTAAATTTTGTTGATCAGCTTGGTGTGGCCAGTCACAAAGAACTAACACTTTTTGAGCTCTTACTCTTCAGCTGGTAAGATGTCAATCAACCTGCCCCAAATATTTTGAATATGGGTTATCATCAGGGTGCAATTTGCCAGGGGGGATGTGTGGGTTTTCCCCCTTTCTGGTCTATATATCCCTGCCTCTGCTGAATTATTTTTATCCCCGGTGGGGACAAAATTTA
>JBBPCS010004435.1:0-11330 GCA_037974645.1 Hollardia meadi | reverse complement strand
CCATGTCCCATCTGCTAACATGGAGGGGGAGGGGTTTATGAGCTATACTGCAGCCAGCCACCAGGGGGCCATCCAGACGTGTTGGCTTCACTTTTGGGGAGCTCTCATGTCGGCCATCTTTATATACAGTCAACGTGTCCTACACACACACTTCGCTCTAAAAATGGCTCCTACACAAACTAGTATTTCTGGTGCCAACTAGCGAGTGTAGCAACGTTTAAATGACTCGTCGACTAATCGCGCACATCTCTAGTTCACATCACGTCTACCTCAACAGAGTGTTTGAGTTCTACCTCATTGTATTGTAAAGGGTTCCTGTTTCTGCTTCTATTTTCACTTGTTTTCTGCACTGCTTGCGGGCCAAATAACCATCTGACATATGGCAGGAAAAAAAATCATCTTTTCACCTTTGCCATAAATGTCGGATTTTGTAAATCAAACCGTGCCTCAACAGACAACTTCACTCTGGAATAGGAGGAGGAGCTTGGAACCAACATGGCCGCCCCTGTGGGTGCCCCTTCCTATATCACTTTCCCTTCTCTTCCATTGATATCAACAGCAGACGTCAATGACAATCACATTTCGCAGAGTCATTGATGGAAATCCGATCAGATGTTTGATTTCAAAGACACTAAAGTAAGTGAGATTACTTACTTTAATTACTGACGAAGCATCTCCACAGGCGTGTTGGGAAATGTAGTGTATTTGTAATGTGGCCGCGCTGGTGGCGGTGTGGCCCGATATTTGTAAAGTAGTGACTCCTTTGTGCCGGTGTTGTGACTTGAAGTGGCCGGTGCGTTGTTGTTTTTGTGCTTTGTGCTTCAGTTTGTAGTGTTCTGTGCTTTGTAGTGTTTCAGTGTAGCACCTCAGTGTTTGTGTAAAAAGTGCTTTTTTTTATGTTGTTGTGTCTGGTGCACCTTGAATAAATCTGTTGGTATCATATTACAGTGTATAGCATTTATTTTTTTTGGAGCTTTTGAATAGCCAACACCCCAACACCCTCCCTCATCCCCATTCTTTCCATTCCTTTTTCCATCCCCAATTAGACTCTGCAGGGAGTGTTTGATTTTCAAATGAGATTGGCTCTCTTTGTCTAAGGGGGAAATTGTTTCTATTTATAACTCAGCCAGTAACTTGCCCCCTGGACCGGGGGGAGCAATTTCCGAGGCTCCGACTCTGTTTATTCATGCCTGTTTGATTTTAATTTAATTTTTTTATGGATCGGCCTCTCTGAAAGCATTTGACTCAGTGTACATGTCCCCAGTTTGAAGCCTGTATTTGCATCTTAATTGGGCAGAGATCTGCCAGTGGACCCTCCTCAGCGTTCTGTTTACACCAAAGGATTACTTCCCTCTGCCTCTCTCCGTCTCTGTAACACGTTTTTAATTACTCAAAGTCTAATGAATCTCATTTACTCTGTTTACCAGGAGATGAGTAATGGCTTTAATTATTAATATGGGTTTGTCAGCGTTTCAGCTGTCATCCCTGTCCTTTTCTGTCCGGTTCAACAAAGTCTAAGAGTGTCACTACGGTCAGCTCATGTCACCTGACCTGCGATCCCTCCTGTCCATCACCTGACCAAAGGTTTAGCAGGTGTTGCAAAGGTCTGTCGCAGCAGCACCAAGTGGTCAGCGGACCTTCTCGTACATTATTATTATTAATTAAGACCAAACTAAAAAGTTTTGAGATGCAAACCTGAGTCTCCCCATGTTTAAGACTCACTCATTGCAGTATGAATTCACCTCTACGTGACATCTCTCTGACCGCTGCTTTAAACTATTCTCTGCTCGTTCCCATCAGTCACATCATTATCATCTGAAACGGCAGATACTGATGTGATTGATATGAATAGATGGTGAGCGGTGACTGTCATCCTGATGATTAGCATGTGAGTAATAACTGAAAAGTGACTAATTCAATAGGTTTTGAGGAGGGTACTGTAGATGTAGCAGGTCGATATTCTGAGGTTTCATCTCCAAGGATGGAGGTTTGAAAGCAGCAGTGGTTTAATGAAGGGGTGTGAGAAAATATTGATACACTGGAGTATCGCAATATTTTGTTTTGTGATACTGTATTGATTCTAAAAAAAACACTGTTGCTTTTTAATAGATTAGATGCAAAGATTCATGGAAGGGTTCATTTTGTGTTTTATGTTGTGATCTCACTGTTCTGACTAGTTTTAGTTTTCCTAAAATTAGATTAAAAAAACATCACAATGTAGTACAGCCCTAGTTTAAAGGTTAGAAGCTGGTGTTGTGTTCTTAAACGAGGCATTTAACTCCCTACCACTCCAGCAGGAAGGCTCCTTGGTTTTAAGTGTGAATATGGAGCAGATTGTTGCTAAAAAAAAAAAAAAAAAAGAGAGAGAAACTCTGCTGAAATGACCTTCTTTGGATAAAAATTGAGAAAAAATGAAAACTTCAGCACAGAATCTGAAATTTGAAAATGCAAATTGAAATTTTTACAAACTTTTAATGCAAAGTAGCTGCTCATGTTCTCATAGCCACACTGTCAATACATCCATACCATACAGTTACCCCATTGGCATCATTTATTATAGTTTTCACACAGTTCTCCAACAACATTACACAGTTTCTCATTTCCATTCTGCTTCCACCCCCTGAGCCTCAGCTGGAGGCGTCTTCAACTGCAGAGGCCAGAAGTAGGTTTGACAGTGTGTGTGTGTGTGTGTGTGTGTGTGTGTGTGTGTGTGTGTGTGTGTGTGCGCGCGCTGCTGGTCTGCCCCCCCACCCCATACCTGTTGTAGGTGTGACTCGCTCCATGAAGGACAAAGTGACCAAGCCCACTGCCATGGCCCAAGGTCGTGTTGCCCACATGATCGAATGGCAGAGCTGGGGTAAACCATCTGCAGGGCCGATGGGGGGCGCAGGACATACCAACCTGCAGCGGGAAAAGGAGAGGAGGATGGAAAACGACGCTTACAGCGACCTCAGTGATGGCGAGAAGGAGGCTCGCTTTGCTGCAGGTGGGGGTACATCTGGGTGTTAATGTATTAATACAACATAGAAAACCAGCCGAAAAACAAGTTTTCTGCACGGTTTGAAAGCATCGTTCACATCTTCTGACTGCTCAAATAATAATTCAACATAACAAAAATTTACATTCATTGTGAAATACTGAAAAAGCCAAACTTTTTTTAAAAAAATTCTCTAAAGTTTTGAAAATGTAATTTGGTTTCTGGCCGTCTGATATATCCAGCTAATGACTTTTGCTACGTCCTGTTTCTTTTAATTACTAATTAACACCTCACATATCTTAGCTAAGCTGAGACTGACATTTGTTTTACGCATCATTATTATAGAGTTGTGTACTTATGTGATTATGTTCCCGGCAATGTTGAAACTATTGTCATAAATAAAGATCCACTTCCTCCTGCTGTACAAAAACTAAGCCAAAATATCTCTGATACGAGCGCTGCCATCTTGCGCTGGTGACGTCATTTGGAGCCAGAGTCTGTGCAGTAGTGATCGGGCGGTGGAACCGCGGTATCGAGTTCCCGCCCGCCCAATCACGAGCAGGGCTCAGCTGTCAATCATGACGTTCCAGCCCCTTTTTATAGCATCAAGTAACTAATTAAAACCAAACTGATCAGAAAAATGAACACTTGAACAAACATCAGCGTGATAAGAACTACCTAGAATGACAGAAACCATCTTTGGGAAACATTTATTTGACGTGTACTTTGAGTTTTTAGTTTGGCCCATGTCCCATCTGCTAAATTAACTACTGTGCGTTTTAAAGATCTTCCTGTACGTGCTTCCTGTATTTGCTAATATCAGTACAGCTCCTACACCTCAGCTAGCGTCGATACTACTCTCACTCCTTTCTTTAGGCATCATGCAGCAGTTTGCGATCTCTGAGGCGACTCTGTTCGGCTGGAACTCGATGGACGGGGAGAGCATGGGAGCCGGCTCCAACCACGGCAGCATCGCTCACCTCAGTGAGGTCAACCAGGAGAGCATCACCAGCAGAGGTACTGCAGTTTAACCTGTTCTGCAAATGGCTACTGGCTGAAGCTCTGAGTGGTTTTAGTTGGAAACTGCTGCAATGTTTGGCAGAATATTTTAGAGTCATGTGTGTAGTTGTATTCATTAAACACGGTTACAGCATATCTAACATACTGTATTCTCCCTGTACACTTCTACTACACTCAAATCTGCGTAGATGCACATTTTGGGAAAATTAGAGGCCTGTTGGAAACTAAAAACAGTCACGTCAGTTTTTCAGCCAACCAGCTGTAAAGGACTTTTGGAGGACGGGCACACAGCTGCATGTTTCTGCCTTTCACAGCCACCGGGCACTTACTCAAAAACGTCCGAATGACAAAACCAGACGACAGGCTGTCATTTACTGACATATCAGAGCACATTGTGATGGAGCGTCACGAGTGCCTCGGTAGGAGAATTCACCCCAAATCTTAAAGACTAGCTGCGTTCCTATGAGGACATGGACTGCATGAAAAGTGACGTTAAGTGGATTTCACTTAACACTTGGTTGAATAAAAGGATAACAGCTCGGGGGAAGAGACTCATATCCTGATTTGTGGTTTGAGCCTCAGGTGGTAAGATGTCTGTTTAGTTTAGATGCACATAGGATGAGGAAGGAAGAGCGCAATCTACTCAGCAACAAACTCTGTGGCTTTTTGTGGCTGTTCAATCCTGAGAAAAGTCTCATTTGAAACTCGGCATTGTGTGCTGCTTTCACTTGTACACACTGTAAACTGTTTCTGCTGCTTGTGTTCAGAGCGCAGTCTAAACCCTGAGGGACCCTGTAGGTTAGGACAAGGACTTAGCCCCGCTCTCATTAACAACACCGTATGGGCTCTGCGTTATCTAGCATGCAACACACACACACAAAGAAAGCGGGCGACGATTAAAAAGCTTCTTAATATCACCATCAAGTCTGTGAGGGGATGTTTCTCCTCCACAGTTTGTGTGTTCAGCCCCCCTCCATGAATTATGCTCTGTAACAACACTGCTGCAGATAAACTCATCATGCTCCTATTAAGGTTATTACAGTTTGCTGTTATTAGATGAGGTCAGGTTTATCCCTGTGAGAGAGCATCTAAACTGTGCTGCTAATGACTGAATCAACAGCTCAGGGTCTCAGGTTGGATTTAAGTCTCTTCTTTATCTTTTATGTGTCTTTTACGAGGGTTTGTTTTCACCTCAAGCATCCACAAAAGTTTATTTTAAATAGGGATGCACGATATTTATCGGACAGATAACTTATGGGCTCGATAATGAAATTATTAGCCGATAATACTAAGCTAAATTGCTTTTATTGGCTTAACGGGGACAGCACCTACACACTCTGATACAGTAACTGTCAGCGTGCGTCTTTAAAGATGGTTTGTGATCCAGTGTAGAGAGCCAAACATTTCTTCTCCTGCGTGGAGAAAGACAACCCGACTGACACTGAGGGTCAGACAGACCGAAACACTGTAAATAAATACTTCAGCAGTAAGCAAGACAGTGTGCGGGGGTTTGTTTGTTTTTTGTATTTCAAGTTACGCCCTCCTCCAACACACCTGTCGCCCACTCTGGTGTGTAGAGATCGTTTTCGAAATACAAAAATGAAACGAAAAAAAAAGACATATTGTGCAACCCTAATTGATGCATGTTTTTTCTTTATTTTCCAAAAATGAAATTATTCGTTCAATTTGTGCTGTTTTATCTACGAACATGCCTATTTTGAATCCTTGGCTTCCTCTGAACACTAAGAAAAGTCTGAAAAGTATTTAGATTGAATCTAAAAGGTGAGCAGTGGTTGTGCATCTTATTATTCATTGCTAAAAGCACATTTTCATCCATCTCTCACCTGCACCATCGTTGTTCTCTTTCCCTCCTGAACTGTCTACGACCTCCTGTGTCTGACTCCTCCCACCTGTACAGACCAGGTGCTCCACCACTCCTCTGCGGACGTCTGGCCTCACACCTACGTCTCACAGGGCCTGTACTGCCTGTCGTCCTCCGACGCCTGGGACCCGATCACCAGCCAGCCCTCGGGCGTGGCCTCACCCGCTGCAGGCTCCTACATCATGGCTGCTGGTGAGGGTTGAGCCTTCTCTCTCCTCTCTGTGTCCCTGAGCACTGGGCACTGTGGTAAAGTGTTTTACGCTTCTCTGCAGGTGGCAGCAGTGGAGCAGGGGGTACACCTGGTGAGGGGTATGAGGGGACGGTAGGCGGTTACCTTCAGCAGCACCAGGCTCATCTCACCCTGCAGCAGCACAACCAACTCCAACAGCTCCAACAAATTCACCACTACCAGCAGCAACAGTTTCTGCAGTACCAACAACAGGTCCGTAGTGTTTACACTGTTTACATATGACTCTGACACTAACAGCAACAGAAGCAACAGCAAGTTACTGGTACTAAAACACCAGTACTGCACAGAAAGCAAAATCATTACAGGGTTTCTGCAGGTTTCAACAAGTTAAGACCTTTCAAAGCTTTCTAAGGCCATTATGCCGCCTAACCCACAGCTGCTAACTGGAGTTGCAGCATTTAATCTTGTTAGTGCTGAGTGAGTCAGACTTTGGTGATGCTCCTGATGTGAATACATAACAATATGGGATGATGGAAGTGGCTTTTTTTTTTTATGGTGGATTCCCTGATGAGACAGCGGGGTTTCATCACAACACACCAGCTGGGTGTAGTTCCACAGATTAGTGGTTATTGGTTCCATGGTGGTTTCTTGATGAATGCAAAGTTTTTCCCCAACAACACGTTTTAAAGTTAACTGAAGTAATGTTAATTTAAACCAGTCAATATTTAAGACCTGATTGTATTGAAGACATTTTAAGGCATAAAGTTCTGATTAATAGATTTTTTTTAAGGACCCGCAGAAACTCTGCATTAAAGGAACAGTTCGCCAAAAAAAACACCAAAAGGCCCATGTGGATGGAAAATCGGGTGAAGTTCAGCAAAACAGCGTTGCAGCATTCTTCTAAACAACTGAAGAAGCTGGAGAATTGTTTTAAAGTGATTCAAGTGTTAAAAGACCTGATATCCCAAATTGATTTGGAAAGATGTTGTTTACACCCTTTTTTAAGCTGAAATCATTACTGTGGTGGTTTCAGACACTTTCAGCTTAGCAGCTACAGTGGAGGTTTCAGCTTAAAAAAAGGTGTAAATAACATCTTTTCCAATCCATTTGGGATCTCGGGGCTTCCAGATACTTGGAATGCATGGAGCCATTGCATGTTTTTGTCGTTGTTGTTTTTTTACATTTTAAAACAAGTTCTTCAGTTGTTTAGGAGAATGCCACAAAGTGAAACTTCAGCTGACTTTCCATCAGCATGAGGGTGATAATGACTGAATATTCATTATTGGGTGAACTGTTCCTTTAGCTGAAGCAATAAGTCAGTGGTACTGCTACAGGACTTTATCTATACATCCATATCCATCCACCAAGTCCCTTTCAAATCTGGCTTTTCATCAGTTCATACATCATGAAACCACGTGGATGGTGTATTTATTGTCTTCGGCCTCTCAATCAGCCGGTGCACCACTTTGGTTCAGATTTAAGTATCTCAACAATTATTAAATTGATTGCCATCACCATTTGAATATGGTTTGAATATGATGAATCCTAATGACCTTGACTTTCATTTTAACATCATGGTGCAAAATTTTGCACAGATATGCACGATTCTCAAAGTTACCCTAATTACTTTGATGAACCTGACTTTTCATCCAGCATCACCGTGATGCCGTTCACTTAAAATGGAAATAGACAAGTTTTTTTTTTTAATGCTTTAACGCATCATGCAGTAAATGTTGGATCTGTCTGCCACTGGGCAAATGAAGGCAGTCTGGCATTGTTTCCATCTGCTGTCATCTCTCTAATTTATAGACTGACTGAATGGATAAACTCACACCTTTGTCTTGTGCTTTAATTTAGCACCGTCATCAGGTCAGCATTAAAGACGTTCCCCTTAGTCTCAGCTCTGCTTCAAGTAATTATCAAATGTGAGCATGCTAACATGCTAAATTAAGATGGTGAACATAGTTACCATCATGTTAGCATTTAGCTGCAAGCATCACTGTGCCTATAGGAGACAGAGCTGCTAGCCTGGCGGTTGGAGGCTTTTGTCTTATCAACATAAATTAAGTGGTTGGATGTGCGGGCTTTTCTCGATGTAACTCGGCCGCTGACTTCCAGCTCTCAGGCTTCTGCAACTGAAGTGAGTCATGATGAACTGTGACACCCAGAGACTTTTTCAGCTTCGTTGGCTGCTCTTGCATGGGTCCATCTCGGAGCTCATTAAATAACTGTGGGTTATGAAATAATAACTTGAAAAGGTCAGGGACCGTGTCTTAGAAAAGGTGTGCTGATCCGAGACCACAATGGAAATGAGCTTGTTAGCTTTACCGTGTGTGTTATATGGTTTCCCTTGTGAAGGAGACTATTGAATATATCACATCGCCTTTATAAAAAAAAAAAAAAAGAGCTTTTCAATCAGTCTGGCAATTTTCTGAGGATCACTCGTTGCCTGAGATATTTCCCCACTGCAGCACCGTCCCTGACTCATAATTTAAAAGGGTTATTAAAAGTAGATACTGACCATTATTAGTGACTAAGGAAGTGGAAAAACTGTATCCTCCTCCTACACGTCTCTTTGAAACACTGCTAAATGCTGGAAGAATAGAACTGCTTTGTCTGATTTGTTTTGGGCACGATGTGTGATGCCAGGGTTTTTCCTGGCTCAGATTGGACCTTTGGGGGGTGACTACGCACGACAGTAAGCCTGATTGGTCCACGAACAGTTAGAGCTGGGTGGTATAGGCTTGGTGCTGGCGACTTTCTTTTCAGGGGGTGGCTAAGACCAAAAATCTCTCTATGTAGGAAAAACCCTGGTTGCAGTATTTCACTATGACATTATTGTCCATTACTGAGCAGCTGAAAAGGTCAGGACATTGGAGGATGTCACATCTTTAGTGGGTGGCGAAACTTTTGTTCCAAAGAAAAGACAAAAGTTTTGTGAGCAAGTAGCTGTTGAATCACTGATATTGATCAACTACCAAATGAGCCCCTTGATTAATCCTCTCTTTCCTTTCCTATCTCTGACTACAGTCTATGGAGCACAGGCCACATAGTGCCTCCCATTCCCTTCAAGCCACTCCCAACAGCACCATCCACAGTCTCGGCCCTCCCACCCACCCTCGGCTTGCTGACCTGTGGGGAGCTGCACAGGTCGAGGCACACCACGTAGGCACTCGCCTGCTGAATCCAAATGGTCAGATTACAGACTTTGCGGACTTGATGGTAGTTTAATATATTCTGACAGAGCAGCTATGAGGGTTTGCAAGGGCGCAGCCGTATGTGACTGTGTACAAAGTCACAGACGTGTCCATTTAGTCACCGTTACATCCTGTCATTATGTATTTAAAACTCTTGTTATTGCAGGAAGATAAGGCGTATCTTTGTTTCACTTTCTCAGGCACGTTTCTTCAAAGGTGAAAAAGTGCACTTAATATCAACTTGATGTCGGCTGCCTTTTTGGTCATTTTCCATCATGTTTGACATCCATCTTGGCTTAATTTGTTTCTTGTGTTCTGGATCTGGCTTTGTTTTATATCAGCAGGCATATTTAGCACACATCTGTAGTGCAGTGAATGATGGGACAAACTGCCAGGGAAGTCTGCAAGGTAGGAGGACAGGCTGGAAATCTGCATGGAGCACTGCAAAAAGTCTGCATGACAGCCTGTAGTGGACCTGATGAATTTTGACAACGAACAACCTTAAAATCCGCCCGGTCCTCAGAGAAGCATGCTGTAAAGTCCGCAAGTTGACAACTCAAAGCATTTGGATTCAGCATCTGTGTCTGTTGTACCTACCTAAGTGTCTGTCTTTTCTCTCTGGTGTCCTGCACAGGCTAACCAGACTGTGGTGGGGTTCAGGGGAGCTCATATTCTGCTTGTCCATCTTCCCTTCTTTCCTGTCTTCTGTGTCCTTTTCTTTCTTTCTGTGACTGAACTGAAATTTAAGAATCGATGTCAGACTGCCTGTTGAATCATCTTAAAGTGTAAAAAAAAAACAAGACCAGCTATTACATCAGGAAACTTTAACTGGTTACAGGTGGAGATTGGCGGGCAGCTGAGTGGACAGATGGCTGAAATGGTCGGAGGAGTGGTGGAGACGGTCGGAGAGGAGCCCGAGCCCGAGTCTGAAGACGTCCCTGAACAGCATGAAGAGGAAGAGGAGGAGCTGACGAAGGTGAGTTGCCAAATTACCAAACACCAGGTCTTCTTTCAACTGTCTGGTTTCAGCTGCAAACCAAGTGTCCCAAAAAAAACCAATACATCAGTGAGGTTTGATTAAAATGAAGGCAAATTTAAAAAAAATAAACATTTCTATTCTGCCTCTTCGCTCATAACATCTCTATGCTTTGCCTTCTGGTTGATTTATTAGCAATCATCTTTACGTTTCGGTAGGAATTCATCCATAGATCGCCACATCTACTTGCGAGCCACTCATTTTCTTGTGAGACTCACATGTTCTGTGTTGTTTCATGTTGTTTTCCCCCCGTGTGAATTTGAAAAATAACCTACTTTTCATCATATTCCACCTAAGTCTGCAAACCAGTATCTTGTGACTTTGTGCTGACTCGCAGTTTTCTTATTGGCCTTCGCACAGGCAGCAAAGACGGTGACAGGTTAACATGCATTGTCCCACGTGTGCAGTTTGATTAACATTAAACATCCCTGTGATGATAGCCTTCCCTGTGTTCTTCATAGTCACTGAATAAAAGCCAGATTTTAGTCTGTTCTGCAGCGATTTGACTTTTGAAAACTAGAGCCAATCAAAGTGCGGGACATTGTCTCAATATGTGGGACATGGAACAAGAGCTAAAAATGCTGAGCAATCCCACATAAAGTGCTGTGTTAAAGTCCACATGAAACAGAAGGCAGAGAGCTGTTTGCTTCCTCATATTTATGTATGTTCTGTTTTTAAAGTAGCCAATAGCGTTGGCTCTGAATGTGCCTTACGCCTCCCCGTCATGCAGCTAGATGTCCAACTAGCTGACTCCACCCGACTGGGAGCTCCCAGTATCCAACAACAGGCCGACGCCTGACGGAGGCCAGTTTGATTACAGGGAATGTACCAAGGTGGTTTTCTTAGAGTTGGCTAATGGGACCTCTGCACAACTAATCAAGCTAGCGGTAACTGTCTATCAGCAGCTACAAGTCACGTTATCTGCCCATCAGGAAACTCAGGAAACCGCAAAGTACTGGATTCCCTGTGGTCAAACTGGCCTCAGTTGGTCTCGGAGGCTGTGTTCGGTCTCCGTCCGGCCGTGTTCA